>JAIUZE010074745.1:0-51808 GCA_022085475.1 Heliosperma pusillum | reverse complement strand
AAAACACGCAAAACAACTAGAATAGCAATATTAGCTCGTTAATCACTTAACAAAGTGCATAAATCGTATGGAAATCGAGCTAAAACGGGGGATAAATTAGTACAAAATATCACTTATCAAACTCCCTCAAGCTAAACCCTTGCTTGTCCTCAAGCAAACATAACAATCATAACCAGGACAAGGGTAGCTAACGATGATCAGTCTATCATACAAATCTCAAAAAGTAAGCTCTTAATAAGTAGATGAATCATAAGCCCGCAGCAACAAGGGCGAAGGAAAATGCGAATCATGGTTGAGATTTACATAACGGCGCAGCATAGAAAATATTCTTTGGACCTTTTCAGCTCTTGCATGATCTTTTTGACAATGGACTCTTACGGTACACTCTTCACTCAAATTTTTGTAAAATAGGAAATATTGGTTCAAATTTGAAGTGACACTCACCTATCTACAACTTATAAGAATGTGCCCGCAGTTTAGTATGGTAGACAATCCAAAACCATTAAGTAAAACTAATCATGATCGAAATGTAATATAGGAAGCATTAGAAACGTAAAGAGGAGGCTTGGGAAATTTGGGTAAGAAAGTGAACAAATGATTTTGGTCAAGTGGAGCTTAAAGTCAAGCTAGTAATAACCAAATGTGTAGTGGATACACAATCAAAATCATACCAATTCCCATCAACAAAAGTCAAAGCCAAAAGCAGCATATTGGCTTATTAAACATGAAAATCCAAGTTACGACTTCCCATAATTTTCTTTCTTTTCCTTTCATGGAAGCGTTTTTCCTCTTTTTCTTTTCTTTTTTTTTTCTTTTGAGCTTTTCAAATTCATTTTTTTCATTTTTCATCATTTTTCAAAGCTCTTTTTTTTTTTGTTTTTCTCTTTCACATCAAAACCCGGGAATCAGCAATCCCGAGACAAGTTCACACCAAATGGTGGCATTATCAGAACATCGCAAAAGCACAGAACACCCCTGCACATATAGTTGGTTACTAGCTCAACAAGGGTAGGTAATATTATAATGTAGCTAGGAAGAAGGGTATTTTTGCGAAAGGTGAACAAGAAATTGAATGGCTTCAAAATGTAGATCATGACAGTAATACTTATAGAAAATGGAACAAAAACCACACTTATGCGTTTTGATGTAACACAGACTATAAGGAGAAACTACTCACTCCTAAACTGGGATCGGGTTCAGATGTACCGACCACTGGAGGCTCTACCTTACAATATTAGTAGCTTGCCAAAGTCAAGATCAAGCTTAATTAAGTCCAAATGCAATTTCCTACCTACTGTGTACAAGACATCCCCATGAATGCACAATTCCTCATAATATAATGAAACATCATCTTATAAAAACTATAAAATGAGAAATGTAAGATGGAAATGATCTTTTCTTTTTGTGTTTTTTGATTTTTTCGATTTTTTTCTTTTTTTTTTTTCAATAAAAACTAAAAAGAAACTAAGAAAATGAAAAGAAAATAAACTAAAAAGTAAAAATCTAAATGCAATCCTAAATGCAGTAAGTCCTAAATGCATATCCTCCCCCAAGCTAAAACTTCACATTGTCCTCAATGTGCATGCAATTATAACAGAGACAAACCGAGAAACGGTGGGTAGCACATAGAACAGAGAAACAGGATGAAATTCTAATGGGAAAAGGGGTTAAAAAGAAAACGAAAAATGCGAAAAATAAAGGAAACAAATAAAATTCTTACAAAATGTCTAGCCTCCCCCAAGCTAGTATAAACAAGGGGAGCTCATCATCTCATCACAAAGGCCACCAGCTATGGCCTCTCCTCTCAGAAGGAGGTGGCTCGGATGCGGATCCAGAAGCATCTGTATAGTAGGTATCATCTGCAGAATAATAACTACCACGAGAAGCAATGATCCCGGTTGGGTTGCTAGCACCTAAGGACTGGTACTCTCCTACTTGGTGATCTCCAAAATCACCTCTATACCCCCCAAAACTCTCGACGCCATAGTCGGTTCCACAGTAATCCGGTCCGGTCTGCTGCACACCTGCATCATAAGTAGTACCATACCCCCCTTCGGGCCAAGTATAAAAAGACGGGTGGGGGCCCTCAGGTCTAATCACACCTTGCCTAGCAAAGTGGTCATAGATGGGGTGCAAAGCAAGCTGCTGGTCGGACTTAATTCTATTGATGGACAAGGTTAAGGCTTCAAACATGGCGGTCACATCGCCCTCAGCATGGGTCGAGTGAGAGGATGATCCTACCTCAGGGCGGCGGGATCTAAGTTGAACAGGGGGGTCAATGTGGGTAATATC
This sequence comes from Heliosperma pusillum, assembly GCA_022085475.1. NCBI lineage: Eukaryota > Viridiplantae > Streptophyta > Magnoliopsida > Caryophyllales > Caryophyllaceae > Heliosperma > Heliosperma pusillum. The sequence continues at coordinate 49,516 of JAIUZE010074745.1, read as the reverse complement.
CCCAACAGGAAGGTAGTAAGTAGGTCGGGGTAAGATAGCCTCACCCTCTTAAAGTTGAGGACGCTGCCGAAGAAATGGAATTTGCTCTACCTCGGCGGTCAACTTTACCGAATCACGGCCAGCTATCCTCCAAATCATATGGGGGTGAGAGACTCGAAACCAGTTGAGCTGAACAAAATAAGCATAATCCAACCCATTTCCCATCTCGGTGGGAGGTGTAGTCAAGGCCTGGAGGTCGGTGGTGGCTTGGTTAAAACCACAAACTCGCATAACAAGGTGAGTGATAAGACCTCCATAGACAATGGCAGTGTTCTTGGGATTAATAGCTTTGGTCAACTGAACAGCAAAATGATAAGGAATACTAACAGACCATGGTTCATAACCATTTACATTCAAAAATCCTCCTAACATTTCTAACTCCACTCGTCTCACCAAATGAGGCTCAGCACGACCCAAAAAGGTCCATCCCAAGAATCTTTGCCAGATTCTAATGGCGGGATGATGTATATGTTGGTGTGGGACATGGTCCCAACGAGAGACAGAGTAAGTCGAAATAGCACTCCAAAGCAGGCTAACATCAAAGCCTTCTGGAGGTTAGGTAACAGTATCCTCTGTGGTGAGACCAAAATATCTAGCAAAGTTCTCTAAGTTCATATTATAATCATCATTAAACAAGCGAAACTGAACTTGAGGCATGGTATTTCTATTTCTAGACCTATGTAACTCGAATGAGCTTAAGAATTCAAGGGTTAATTAAGGGTAGGTCTCATAGCTAAAGTTCATGCTAGCATTCATACTTAAGCCCCTAAATAACACTTTAACATGCTCATAAAGTTTCATATGCCTTATAGAAGAAACATTGAGGAACTTGGTAGCCCTCATACCTTTGCTTTTAAGTATACACCAATTTTGCCATTGCTTGTGTGAACTAAATTCTACATCCGGAAAGTTAGGATCATGCATAGCATTTCCGTGATTTTTCGGGTTGATCGTTTGCATCAAGCATTTCAATATCTTCCTCTTGTGCTCTACTACTCTCTCCTTGAGTGGTGATTATATTAATAATGATTCTAGTGACAATTTTTAGGATTATATGATTAGGTAAATTATAATGTGACATCCTAAACAATATTTTAGGTTTAACTAGATTAACTTTAGATTGATTTCCTAATAACAACAATATGAAAATAATACTAATTAGTTTATAATTCATGATGATTAAAATTGCATAAGTAAATCAAGGTTAGAGAATTACCGTAGTAGGAATATGAATATATAAGAACGAAAGTAAAGAACAAATATCCAATAACAAAAGCTATGAAAACACTAGAGAAACACTAAGAAATAAACTATATTATAGAACTTGTGAGAAAGAAATAAACTACTAGATTATTATGCTCTAAATTGTATATGAAAGTATGTAAGTTGTTGGTAAAGTTGATGATAAAAGTATGCTAAGAGATGATAAGATATATGATGATGTATAACCTCCTAATTGTGTGTGATGATCATTGGCTTTTATAAGGCTGCATGGCTGCTGATCCCTCGTCCAAATTCATACCCTAGTCAAAGCATTAATGTACTCATTTAAACTCGGTTGAAGAAGAGCCAAGTAACGTCCAATTGCATAAATACCCGATCGCGTAAATGGCAATCCCATCGGGTATATGTGTAAATTGGATTCTTCCGTCTTTTCATCTTTGGCACGGAATCCTATGCTTTGGTCTTGGTCAATGTAATACGGGATTGGCTTGGGCTGATCTTCTCTTGACTTGGGTTGATATTTTCTTTTAAAGTTCAAAGCCAAAATCCAAATTGAGTCCATTCGAGGAAGGATGTAGCGGAATCGTAATCAAATCGTGAAGTGGCTATCATCAATTCCTTGAAAACTCGTATTCTAGTGTCTTTGCTCCATAAAGTAGGAAAATATAGCAAAACCGCTTCATTTCCTATAAAACGAGTCAAAACACGCAAAACAACTAGAATAGCAATATTAGCTCGTTAATCACTTAACAAAGTGCATAAATCGTATGGAAATCGAGCTAAAACGGGGGATAAATCAGAACAAAATATCACTTATCAAACTCCCCCAAGCTAAACCCTTGCTTGTCCTCAAGCAAACATAACAATCATAACTAGGACAAGGGTAGCTAACAATGATCAATCTATCGTACAAATCTCAAAAAGTAAGCTCTGACAAGTAGATGAATCATAAACCCGTTACAACAAGGGCGAAGGAAAATGCGGATCATGGTTGAGATTTACGTAACGGCGCAGCATAGAAAATATTCTTTGGACCTTTTCAGCTCTTGCATGATCTTTTTGACAATGGACTCTTACGGTACACTCTTCACTCAAATTTTTGTAAAATCGGAAATATTGGTTCAAATTTGAAGTGACACTCACCTATCTACAACTTATAAGAATGTGCCCGCAGTTTAGTATGGTAGACAATCCAAAACCATTAAGTAAAACTAATCATGATCGAAATGTAATATAGGAAGCATTAGAAACGTAAAGAGGAGGCTTGGGAAATTTGGGTAAGAAAGTGAACAAATGATTTTGGTCAAGTGGAGCTTAAAGTCAAGCTAGTAATAACCAAATGTGTAGTGGATACTCAATCCAAATCATACCAATTCCCATCAACAAAAGTCAAAGCCAAAAGCAGCATATTGGCTTATTAAACATGAAAATCCAAGTTACGACTTCCCATAATTTTCTTTCTTTTCCTTTCATGGAAGCGTTTTTCCTCTTTTTCTTTTCTTTTTTTTTTCTTTTGAGCTTTTCAAATTCATTTTTTTCATTTTTCATCATTTTTCAAAGCTTTTTTTTTCTTTTTCTCTTTCACATCAAAACCCGGGAATCAGCAATCCCGAGACAAGTTCACACCAAATGGTGGCATTATCAGAACATCGCAAAAGCACAGAACACCCCTGCACATATAGTTGGTTACTAGCTCAACAAGGGTAGGTAATATTATAATGTAGCTAGGAAGAAGGGTATTTTTGCGAAAGGTGAACAAGAAATTGAATGGCTTCAAAATGTAGATCATGACAGTAATACTTATAGAAAATGGAACAAAAACCACACTTATGCGTTTTGATGTAACACAGACTATAAGGAGAAACTACTCACTCCTAAACTGGGATCGGGTTCAGATGTACCGACCACTGGAGGCTCTACCTTACAATATGAGTAGCTTGCCAAAGTCAAGATCAAGCTTAATTAAGTCCAAATACAATTTTCTACCTACTGTGTACAAGACATCCCCATGAATGCATAATTCCTCATAAAATAACGAAACATCAGCTTATAAAAACTATAAAATAAGAAATGTAAGATGGAAATGATCTTTTCTTTTTTTTCAATTTTTTTCTTTTTTTTTTTCTTTTTTTCAATAAAAACTAAAAAAGAAAGTAAGAAAATAAAAAGAAAATAAACTCAAAAGAAAACTAAAAATCTAAATGCAATCCTAAATACAAATCCTCCCCCAAGCTAAAACTTCACATTGTCCTCAATGTGCATACAATTATAACAGAAACAAACCGAGAAACGGTTGATAGCACACAGAACAATAGGAAATTTTAATGGGAAAAGGGCTAAAAATAAAACTAAAAAATGCGAAAAATAAAGGAAAGAAATAAAATTCTTACAAAATGGCTAGCCTCCCCCAAGCTAGTATAAACAAGGGGAGCTCATCATCTCATCACAAAGGCCACCAGCTACGGCCTCTCCTCTCAGAAGGAGGTGGCTCGGATGCGGATCCAGAAGCATCTGTATAGTAGGTATCATCTGCAGAATGATAACTACCACGAGAAGTAATAATCCCGGTTGGGTCGCTCGCTCCTAAGGACTGGTACTTTCCCACTACTTGGTGATCTCCAAAATCACCTCTATACCCCCCCAAAACTCTCGACGCTATAGTAGGTTCCACAGTAATCCGGTCTGGTCTGCGGCACACCTGCACCGTAAGCAGTACCATACCCCCCTTCGGGCCAAGTATAAAAAGACGGGTGAGGGCCCTCAGGTCTAATCACACCTTGCCTAGCAAAGTGGTCATAGATAGGGTGCAAAGCAAGCTGCTGGTCGGACTGAATTCTATTAACGGACAAGGTTAGGGCTTCAAACATGGCGGCCACATCGCCCGCAGCATGGGTCGAGTGAGAGGATGATCCTACCTCAGGGCGGGGGGATCTAAGCTGAACAGGGGGGTCAATGTGGGTAATATCCCCAACAGGAAGGTAGTAAGTAGGTCGGGGTAAGATAGCCTCACCCTCTTGAAGTTGAGGACGCTGCCGAAGAAATGGAATTTGCTCTACCTCGGCGGTCAATTTGACCGAATCTTGGCCAGCTATCCTCCAAATCATATGGGGGTGAGAGACTCGAAACCAGTTGAGCTGAACAAAATAAGCATAATCCAACCCATTTCCCATCTCGGTGGGAGGTGTAGTCAATGCCTGGAGGTCGGTGGTGGCTTGGTTAAAACCACAAACTCGCATAGCAAGGTGAGTGATAAGTCCTCCATAGACAATGGCAGTATTCTTAGGATTAATAGCTTTGGTCAACTGAACAGCAAAATGATAAGGAATACTAATGGACCATGGTTCATCACCATTCACATTCAAAAATCCTCCTAACATTTCTAACTCCACTCGTCTCACCAAATGAGGTTCAGCACGACCTAAAAAGGTCCATCCCATGAATCTTTGCCAGATTCTAATGGCGGGATGATGTATATATTGGTGTGGGACATGGTCCCAACGAGAGACAAGGTAAGTCGAAATAGCACTCCAAAGCAGGCTAATATCAAAGCCTTCAGGAGGTGAGGTAACAGTATCCTCGGTGGTGAGACCAAAATATCTAGCAAACTTCTCTAAGTTCATATTATAATCATCATTAAACAAGCGAAACTGAACTTGAGGCATGGTATTTCTATTTCTAGACCTATGTAACTCGAATGAGCTTAAGAATTCAAGGGTTAATTGAGGGTAGGTCTCATAGCTAAATTTCATGCTAGCATTCATACCTAAGCCCCTAAATAACACTTTAACATGCTCATAAAGTTTCATATGCCTTAAAGAAGAAACATTGAGGAACTTGGTAGCCCTCATACCTTTGCTTTTAAGTATACACCAATTTTGCCATTGCTTGTGTGAACTAAATTCTACATCCGGAAAGTTAGGATCATGCATAGCATTTCCGTGATTTTTCGGGTTGATCGTTTGCATCAAGCATTTCAATATCTTCCTCTTGTGCTCTACTACTCTCTCCTTGAGTGGAGGTTCTTGCCCTCTTCGATTTTCTTAATGTAGGTGCCATTTTCTACAAATAACTAGTATTAAAACACTTCATTCATAAACACAAGTTGATAGCTTACAGGTTAGAATACTAAGTTTTGAGTACAAATTCAAGCATAGTGACCTTAATGAAACATTGTCATGCTATCTTTTGAGCACAAATAGATATTTTAAGCATAACGATATGTCACTAAGATGAGCAACATACACTTGAATCATAAATTTGGCTACTACTTAATGGTACTAATGCTAAATTAACATGACAAGATCATAAGTTCATAGTATAAAGCATGAATTCAAGCATAATACTACCACTTAAGCAAAAGTTCTTAGCATATAGTAAAGATGAGTATCCTAAAGAGCATATGACCATTCAAATCATAGTAACCATCCTAATTAATCACTAAAATTCACTCTATAGCATGTAAGAATCATTAGAAATCCAATTTAAACAAGTTTTGCAATCAAAATCAAGAACCCCCAAATTTGAGTTAGGGTTTGTTCATGTTGGATTTCTGAAAAATATAGAGAGATTGAAGTAACTAAAGTAGAAATAACTTACTTGATGATGCTTAAAAGTAGCCCTTTATGAACTATAGGAACAAATTTTGTAAAATAGACTAAGAATTGAAGGTTTGGAGAGAACTTTGAGCTTTGAAATTGAAGAACACGGGTGTAAGGCAGTAGGCAAAGGGTAGCAAGTGGGTTTTATAGAAGAAATTAGAGCAAAACACGAGGCAGCCAATTTACCCGATCGGGTATACATGGATCCGATCAGCGAAACCTGCTGGTCCGGTTTTTGTTTCTATTTTGTTTGCCACTTGCTCTTACCTTTTGGCTATGTCCTTGCACATACTTACTAACCTTAGTAATCTTGACAACTTGGGTCAAGGATAGCTCGTTCTTGTCTCATTAGATCCTCTGATTCTAAGTACGAAAAACTATTGACGGAACATGCATAATAACAAGTAAAATGAAAAATTGCTCCTAACTATTGCAACTCAAAATCCAAAAATAGAGTCCAAATGAAATAGTCCAAATTAAAATCATTGTCTAATAAGAAAAAAAAGAAATGCATAAAGAAAAAGAAAAGAAAAAGACGGGTTGCCTCCCGACAAGCGCATTTTTGAGTTATGCTAGACTATGTTTTGCTATCCCTCCTTAAGCCTTATGAAGGTACTTGAGCTCCTTGTATCTTGATTCGGCCTTGAATTTTCTCATTTACCTTTTGCCAACACCTATGGCAACTTAATGCGAATACACCACAAAGTTCACAAGGTGTTGATAATGGGGTAAATGGGTTGAAAACTTTTGGGCGATATAAAGTGCTTTTTGGGGTGGTTTCGTTTGGTTGAATGGGACAAGCTAAGGAAATGGTAGTGTCAACATCTTTTGAAGTTTCCACTTGACCCTTCTCTCGCTCTCCCCCATTGGTTTGTGAACCTTCCCCACTTTCATTTTGTGATTTAATTGATTGGTTTGACAAATTGGTTCTAAACCTACGGTGAAAAGCGATGACAATCTCTTCCCACTCCATAGGTCTTGTGGCTTCCTTTAAACGACGGGTGAACCACCATTTAGCTTCTCCCTTTAGTGACAAAGGAAAAAGGGTTTCTCTAATCTGATTTTGGGTGATTCCCTCCCTCACAAAGGTTTGACACAATTCGCAAAAGGTTTGTAGATGGTGTGACGGGTTTTCGTTTGGTTTTCCACTAAATTCGTTACCCTCAATGAGAGCAATCAAAGTCAAATGGACCCTTAGGATTCCACTAGCGAGCTCAAAAACCCGGTACCTTGGATCTTCCCTTGTTAGCACCATTTTTGTCAACCAACAAGAAAAACACAAAAGAGAAAGTTAGTAACGATTTAGGTACGGTTGCACCTAAAAATGGTAGAAATGATAAACAAAAACCAACAATACATAGATAAACAAAACCGTGCTCCCCGGCAACGGCGCCAAAATTTGATCGGGTTATGTCGCGGTCCCAATACAAAAATAATTACCCGCACTTAGGCTAACAACATAAGGAATGTAATTAGGGAAGTAGGGTGTCGATCCTCAGGGAGTACGTGTTAACTATGAATTGCTATGGATTGGTTTTCATTTAAGTTCGAGTCACTTGAGGTGGTTGTATAAGCTATTAACATAAAATAGAATGACAAGTATGTAAATGACGATATGTAAATGACAAATATGTAAATTGCAGAATGTAAAACTCAAAACAGAAGACATACCCGATCGGGTTGTCACGTACCCGATCGGGGAAATCCTCTGATCCGAATAACAACAATTAAATTCTAACTAAAGACGATATTTAAATGACAATATTGAAAGCCTAACTAACTAAACTAATAAACTAGATAATAATAATAAAGTAAACTATCTAAGAACGGAAACGGAAAGATGATAAAGTAAACTAACTAGATAACAATGAAATAAACTATCTAATACGGTAAATAAACTATTTAATCAAATTGAAATAGCGAAAGAGAAATACATGTAAAACTAATTAAAAGTCTCATATATACCAATATTAGAATTACTATGATTGTCTAGGCCTTGTAGCGGTATATTCTTTCCGGATTCGTACCGACCTTTTAGTGGGTCCTAACGTCCTCTCAGCATGGTTAAGTCACTAAACCCCTATTGGCAGTCCTAATTCCTATCCCAACTCTCGTTATAAAGATAGAAATTGACTAATACAAACAATTGTTTATGGCCACTAAACTTAGTTATAGAATTTGACACGACCAAAGGAAGAAACAATTAGATGGTTCAATTGGTAACTACTCTTCTTTTAATTCATTTAACTCATAAGTCATTTCAATATTACAACTCTATTTATTTTATGTACACAATGATAATCTTACAATATTATATCTAATTTATGTTATCATGTGATTAAGTAAATTAATAAGAAAAAGATATATGAGATTAAACTATGAAATATAAATACTAAAGTGATTATGGTTATTATATTAATAATGATTCTAGTGACAATTTTTAGGATTATATGATTAGGTAAATTATAATGTGACATCCTAAACAATATTTTAGGTTTAACTAGATTAACTTTTCATTGATTTCCTGATAACAACAATATGAAAATAATACTAATTAGTTTATAATTCATGATTATTAAAATTGCATAAGTAAATCAAGGTTAGAGAATTACCGTAGTAGGAATATGAATATATAAGAACGAAAGTAAAAAACAAATATCCAATAACAAAAGCTATGAAAACACTAGAGAAAAACTAAGAACTAAACTATATTATAGAACTTGTGAGAAAGAAATAAACTACTAGATTATTATGCTCTAAATTGTATATGAAAGTATGTAAGTTGATGGTAAAGTTGATGATAAAAGTATGCTAAGAGATGATAAGATATATGATGATGTATATCCTCCTAATTGTGTGTGATGATCATTGGCTTTTATAAGGCTGCATGGTTGCTGATCCCTCGTCCAAATTCATACCCTAGTCAAAGCATTAATGTACTCATTTAAGCTCGGTTGAAGAAGAGCCAAGTAACATCCAATTGCAGAAATACCCGAACGGGTAAATGGCAATCCGATCGGGTATATGTGAAAATTGGATTCTTCCGTCTTTTCATCTTTGGCACGGAATCCTATGCTTTGGTCTTGGTCAATGTAATACGGGATTGGGCTTGGGCTGATCTTCTCTTGACTTGGGTTGATATTTTCTTTTAAAGTTCAAAGCCAAAATCCAAATTGAGTCCATTCGAGGAAGGATGTAGCGGAATTGTAATCAAATCGTGAATTGGCTATCATCAATTCCTTGAAAACTCGTATTCTAGTGTCTTTGCTCCTTAAAGTAGGAAAATATAGCAAAACCGCTTCATTTCCTATAAAACGAGTCAAAACACGCAAAACAACTAGAATAGCAATATTAGCTCGTTAATCACTTAACAAAGTGCATAAATCGTATGGAAATCGAGCTAAAACGAGGGATAAATTAGTACAAAATATCACTTATCAGTTTGTCATAGCTTACAGAGCATTTTGATCAAGATTTCAACAAGTTTGGCTGAATTTTGAGAGAATGGTTCGCGTTTATGACTTTCGGATGAATGAAATTACTTCCGTCTGTTCGCATATTTTATCAGACAGGGAGAAGCTCGGGAAGAAATGCAGCAATAGCTGCGCCTCTTCCAAAGATCGCAGCTCTTGCTGCGCTCTTTCCCCAGCAATGTTTCCCCTAAATTCAAAAGTTGGTTACAAGTTTGTTACTTGTGGGCCCAAGTCTTATGCGCCTCTTCTCCGACTTCTATTTTTTCATGCTTTGGTTATTTTTCAAGAACCGTCACATCATCTCAACAGAGACCCATTTTTCGGATATACAATCCGTCGGCCCATTTTTCATCCTCAAGATATTTGTTCATCACAACCGCACAGGTTCTCAGAACGATTCAATCCTGACGGAATCTTCCACATATCAAGTTTCAACACGTGTTTCCCCAACGAGAGTTCGCTTGAAAACAGAGATGGGCAGATTCTCACATCCATCGGCTGGTGAGCCTCATTACGTACTTATCCCTAGCGGCTGGCGAGTCTCATTACGCATGCCTTTCAGAAGGCTGGCGAGCCTCATGACGCAACCTCAAGTCCAAGTAAGAAGATGCTCAGGAATGACTCCTTCTTATGGCTGGCGAGCTTTTATACGTAGTCTAATGGACTTTAAACAATCCTAACTGATAGTCGACAGACTTAAAAATGTTCCCGACGACAAATCCTTGGTTCAGACCCCTTGAACCGCCTCGCGTCGCCATAGTCGTCAGGCTGTAATCTTCGATTGACCTGATGGCTATACTTTGACTTTTTCCTGGTCCAAGCCTAAGTCAAAGTGGGGGATCTGTAGATACCTAGAATTTACACCTTCCGCTAACCATCCAGTGATAATTGGGCCGCATGTTTTGGTATGCGAAACGATTTATGACAATTCGTAAGTTTATCGTCAAGTGACAGGCCAAACACTTGTCTCTACCCCTTGGTCGTCATCTACGTGCCGATACGGTCGTTTTGACATTCATTACAGTCATTTTGGTGTCCGAGTCAAAAACCACCTCATCTTCTATAAACCGTCTTTTAAAACTGTGTCTGAACGCTCGAAAATATTCCGGATATTTAAATGCTTCAAAACTTATCCTTTCTTGGTAAAATATATTCATATTTTATTTAGAATAGTATTAGAAATCTACCGCAATTCCCATAAAGAAACGCGGAAATCTTTCTTTCAAAGTAGGAAACTGCTCGAGAAATGACGCAGCAGGAGCTGCGCCTCTTCCAAGAGTCGCAGTGCCTGCTGCGCCTCTTCCCCAGCTGTTTTCTCTGTTTCCGGAATATTTTCTGGATTTCTTTCCGTGTTCGTGTTATTCCCAAACTCTTCGGATTTCTCCCTATATAAGGAGAGGTTCGGGCACACTTTCAAGGCACGCAAGTGTTCCACCCATTCTTTCTCTCTCTTTGCATTCTAGACCTTGCTCTAAGCATTTCGACAACTACGTGCTTGATCAATCGACTACGTAAGCTCAGATCCTTCTGGGTACCTGTCACGTTATGGCATTGACTTACCAATTTGACCAACTCAACAATAATCAATCTTAACTAATCGATAGTTCTTCTTACGAGGGCACTTTCTTTGCATTCGAGTCGAGCTGTCGCTAAATCGATAACTTTAGTTCATATCTCCGTCAACATGTAAGTTTGAGGGTGTTTAATCCCATCTTCGTATTATATTTTATTTTATCTGATGTAAGATTCATGTCGGATTTATGTCAAAATTGTTTTCAAACCTCTTCTTTAATGTATCATTATTTAGTTTTATTATTTATTTAGTTTGTTTGACTAAAATCCCTAATAGTCAATATTAGTGGGTTTTTGTCATCTATCAAATTTATTCATTAGAGGTTAGATTTGTTCATATCAAATCTCTAAATTTGTCTTTGACATAATTAGTGTAATTAATACGACTTAAATCACTTAAATTCGTTTTGTAAATCATTAATAAATCGTAAATCACCAACGAACACTAACGGTTTGCCATTTTGGCTTCACAGCCAGAACCCAAGTCACGAATAGACGCTAGGTCTGATGCGCCTCTTCCAGAGGACACATGACCTGCCTCGCCTGTTCTGGGCTTGTTTATGTCTATGATCTTCCTGGTTCGCTTTGACGTAGTTTAAATCGCCTAATTAATCGACTATTAACTTCTAATATCACTGTTAATCTGTCTTTAGATAATTTTATAATTCTTTTCTTTATGTCTTTCTTTTGGGCATATTTCCGACATAGATCATGAAATCCATTTTAATCTTTGTTCTTTTGTAATTTATTTTGTAATAATTGTATGATTTAATTAATTGTGTTCTCATATGTAATCAATCTTAAATCCCAATTCGACATAATTAATTGCCAAATTACGTGTTCAACCGACATAGTCTAAGCTCACATGATAGGATTAAAACATGGATGCTGCATAGCATGCATATAACCGACAACACATCGATAACAGAAGAGTTTCCCTAATGATTAGTAGAGGCCGCTATCGAGGCGGGCGGGATTAGGTGTTCGATCAAAAGAACCTCCTAATACGTACCCTCACCCCTTACTCCAGATCTCTGTGAACATCAGTGTTCATGGCCATCCACGAGATTATTCTAGACATAGAATGCTAAGGGTAACGAGTTTTTAGTGTTCATGTCATCACTTTGTGTCTTGACATGACATAAAGTATTCGAACGGTTCTAACTTCCTACAAAAGTTGGTGGCGACTCCACAAATGCGTGTTTTCACGCTTGTCCCCCGTTTCTCCAGCTGTGGTATCCCGTGCACCAAAGTTTGGAAAGGATCGCGAAATCTGTGTAATACACTGGTCTAGGGTCCATAGACTATTACAGTAACCAGGAGCAAGCTTATCTCTAACTCTACATATTGTTTTTGTGACAACCCTCGCGAATGCAGAAATAATAAACAAAACAAGCATGTGAATTTTATTGCGGAAATAGGTAGTTTTTAAAAAACTTTTATACATGCAAGTTAAATAAAACGAGGAGTGTCAAAATATTACAACTAAGTGCGGAAAATAACAAAGAGACGGAGTCTCTCAAAATGTGAACAAAGAACAAGGGTTTAGCAAATAAGCTAAAATCGTCTAGAGGTTAATCTTCCAGGGACAACGCCCGCTAGCTCACACCCGAACCCCAAAACATCATATCCAAAGAGGCATCCAAGCAAGCCACCTGTTCATTCATGAAAAACATGAACGCCACAGTCAGTGGGGAGTAACTCCGGGTTCTCCCAGCCATATCACATTAAACGTACATATAAGGAAATACAAAAGTAGATCATGCATATATAGATATACATGTGAGGTACAATAAGAATAGATAGGCAATTCTATAGATAATGATAAGATCATGTGGAAATCAAATCCAAAACCATCATGCTATTCAAAGACTCGGGAAAGACACTCTTAGGCAACCGAATACGCTCACTAGGGCTTACATCTCACCGTTAGTGGTATAAGATTGATAAGATTGAGACTCGACAAACATACCATTCCAAGTCATGCGATGACCACAATAAATCCAACATATTATCATCCATTCACGAACCAAGACCTTGACGCTGCCAAGTCATGCAATGACCATGAATAAAATCATGAAATCACGCATTCAAAGACAACGACACAAAACGACAACTCTCACGGTAAATGAAACGCACTAGCATCGTGTACATGGCAAGTATGATTAACAGGCATCCACGGGATAAAGCATTTCCCTGAACTCATACACGATGCTAACATTTCGTATATGTAGACTAATTTCCTCCTGGTAGGACGACGATAATAATACGGTCCTAGTCTAAACCTGGCCAGATTCTCGGAATAAACGTTTTCCGATTCGACATGCGATAAACGTTTCGCATCCAAGACTCGGTCTTACAATATATATGCCGAGTACCCCAAATTCGGTAGATCAATTCACGAAAGAGGCGGAAAAGAGCACAAGCCTCATAACAAGCGGTACGCTACATGGAAATAACACCACCTCGCAAGTACACAACATTTGACGGCCGGGTCGACGGCCGGGTCGATCAACACATAGCGTTCAACTCCCAACAACGTCGTCGTATGCCCACTACACAGCCGTGTTGCAGGCCGGGCAAATGACCGGTGGCCGGGTGGCCGGCTCAGAACACAGGCAAAAACCAAAAAAACAGAGAAAGAGGGTCTGGGCCGGTCAGTCGACCGGCGGCCGGTCGACCGGCTCAGACAATCATACCTAAACCCAAAACTTCAACACTGATGTGTTCCAGGCCGGTGGATGGACCGCCGGCCGGTGGGCCGGCCTGGAGCACCATATCATGCAAAAACCCAAATTTCCAAAGGAGTTACTGATGTGTTCCCAGCCGGTGGTCAGACCGGCGGCCGGTCGACCGGCTGGGAGCACTTCTTCACCCGAGAGCTTCCAAAGCTTAACCAATTCATTCCAACACTTATATATACTTCTAATAATCATCAACATCATAAATTCATCACATTCATCATATAACACATCATTACATCATAGCATGGATTGTCTAAATCTTCCACTCGTATCTAATACGATTTTCTAGCATATAACATGTAAAACACGTATAGTGATCCCGATACCCTTCAACCCAGTGAACTTGTCCGAAAACTGAAACAAGAGGTGGCTTCTTAAAAACGATACTCAAAGCCCTTCCTAGTAGTCATCCACCAACAAAAATCGGATATAAAAGAATGAATAACTTCATCTTGAGACAATACGGATATTTAAAACAAAGCGAGAAAGAACGTAAGTTAAACATTGATTACTAAAAACACGTGCATGAGTACGCTAAGAGAAAGTAATGAGTATAAGACGAACTTACGTGAATTCTAGCAAGAAACGAGGGAGCTACGATCATCCAAAGATTGGATCAAAGAGGGAGGCAAGGTTTTGGGTTTCTTAGAGAAGAAGAAATGAGTTTGGTGTTTGTTGAATGAAAAATAGGTTAAAGAGTATGAGGATAAGTAAGGAAAAAGTCAACCAAAAGTCAAAGACGGATCCAAAGTCAAGAAAATTCAAACTCGACTTAAAATTCAAGAAAAGTCAAAGACGACTTAAAATTCAAGAAAACTCAAAGACGACTTAAAATTCAAGAAAAGTCAAACTCGACTCGAAAGTCAAGAAAAGTCAAACTCGACTCAAAAGTCAAGAAAAGTCAAACTCGACTCAAAAGTCAAGAAAAGTCAAACTCGACTCAAAAGTCAAGAAAAGTCAAACTCGCCTTAAGACGGGATTTTCATGGAATCTCACAGAAATTCCAAATACGAACTCGGAAATTCTAAATTCGACTCGAAACATAAAAAGCTAATTTAAAACTTAAATTCGCTGAAAAGATTTCGTAAAATATTTCTACTAGAAAAATAGGGTACATTTCCGGGTGTTACAATCACCCCACCTTTTAAAAAGTTTCGTCCTCGAAACTTGAGAGTAGAAAAGAAAAGTTATAAGGACCAATTCGTTTTCTCCAAATTGGTATTCAAAACATTTTCAAGGAAATGTATTTCAAAAGCATGACATTTTCCAAAAAGGTATAGGAAAAGTTTTCGAAAGTAACTCTCTTTTTCTGTGGAACGAAATTGTTCTTGTCGTGCACACAAGAACACCAGCATTCCAAAGTAAAGACAAGATTAAAATTAAATCATACGTTGATAAGTCCAGAACCAATCATTAGACGTCTCCAATAACAAGTTCTAGCATCCAACCAAACGCAAAATCCAGTATAAGAGCAACCTAAATCCATTTTCGAAAAATGAAAGTAGAAACTTCATTTCTAAAACTCTTTTAAAAGGATAAATGTGAAATCCATCGTGAGAATTTGAAAATTTTCTAAATTCGTACACTCAAGACAACCAAGCATTGCACACACATAAAAGTAATTTGAACATCAAACTCACAATCATGGTAATAAAAGATAAACACAACGAGTAAAAAGAAACAAGAAGGCTTATCGAAACGACTAATAGCGGAAAGAAGGACAATGTCCAAAGATTAACAAATTGAATAAGCGTCAATTTGAAAGGCAAAGGGAGAAATGAACGACAAAGCAATTGATCAAAAGGGGGAGAAAGCCTAAGAACCAAACACTCCACTCAAATACAAAAGTCATCATAGTCAATTTCTCGGGCATTTTCGCCAAACCCAAATTATAGCCACATCATTCTAAGGGCTTATCCAATTAACATCACAAACATCGTTAATAAGATAGTCCTCAAAAGAATGTAACTCATCTCGGTCATACCTTAACCGCTTCAATCATTAGATTCTACAAAATCCTTAACAATCATCAGGTCAAACTACGAACCCGAATATCTAGCATCCAACTAGCATTAACTAAGGTCTATCGACAAGGGAAAATCCACAATTAAATAATCCACATGAAAGATTCCTAAATGTATTCGAACATCCCTAGTCCAGTCAATTATTACACTCAAATCCACAAGCATAAATAATTATATCTAGAAAAGCATAATTACCACCAATCATAAGATGAATGGGCTCACCATTCCAATTCTTCGATTCAAAGGACTTCAAGGCTTAAATATCCTAAACTTAAAGAAATTTCTCTTTTACAAACCATCAAAACCTTAAGAGAGATCAATTACAAATTCCAAGGTCCTATATGGCCAAGGACATGGCGATGATACAACTATTCAAATCATCCAGCTCAACTATAACTCAAGATGCATCGATCTTCACTTATGAAAATATTTCTCAAAATATGGTGACCAGTCTTAATTACCAAAGCAAAGTCTCTTTTAGAATCCAACATTTACAGACATCTAATCCCCAAATGATCTCCAAGGTAACTATTCCAATATCTCGAAACAACGAACTATTATCATGATCCACTCAATTCTCAAAATACCACTACAATACCAAACTCCAAATCTAAAACCACAACGAGAGGATATATTATCACTATTAGGATTCATCCTAGAGCTTAAGTCATATTTCCCATGATCAAATACAACATGAAATTGACTCAATCCAAATACATATATTCTAGCTAAAGAATCCCAAAATACATGACATTGATTCTCTAAGCCAAACAAACGAGACATCCAATCCACTAGAGGAAAGATGAAGCAGCAACGAGATAGGAAACGATAAGAAATCTCAAGGAGAATGCGAGAATAAAATCAGGCACGAGATTAAAAGAGAGGAACGCTGAAAATAACGAGGGCAAGAAAGAGACAAAGCAGATAGTAGAGTTATGAAGATATCCGCGTAAGAAATAAGATACGAGTATGCTATTTCTTAAAGATCAATCTTTACAAAAGCATTCAAGAATGGAAATGAAAAGGGACAATGGCACGGTTAATGGTTTTAGGTTTAATCCACAAAATTTCTCCTTTCAAACCTAATGCGATAATAAAACCACTTAATTATTCCTTTACAAAGACCTCTTACAAGGGACCATCATACCACGAGCAATCATCAAAGTAAGGTACACCTAGACTTGATAAATCGACTACAACCCAATTCATCCATCCTTTCATATCACACGGATTCCCAATTGCGGAATTGTAACTCAAGTATAGTAACATTCTCTAAATTCCAAAATTTGACACGCTCTAAAAGGTTTCAAAAACCGAAGAACCAATAAGGAATTCTCCATACTAATCTCTTTTCAACTCCTACGGCCACAAGGTATAACACCGAACAAAACGTCATTATCAACATCATATCCCACGAGTTCATTAATAACAAAGTACAACCTCAAGTCAAACATCATCATTGACGTACCAAGGTATTTCCATCATAGCTCACATCATCAAATCTCGCTCATATCTATAATCCTCAAGTAATATGGTTCAACTTACCGAAACCTTACTACTTCAAACGAGTCTCCAATGCCATAAGATAAGATCATATTTCTAAATCCAAGAATTATAGCCAAGTACTTTTCCACCAAGCGTACACTCTAACACATAAACTAGAATCCACAAGAAGTCACTTAGTCTCAAAAGCATTTTACAACTCAAGGCATCATTCAAACTCCTAAATTCAAAAGATTAAATCGCTAATGAGTTAAGAAGTCTTAGCCCACTCATTCAACCTTACACCATCAAATATCATGAACTATCCACACATTAGTCATGGCAAGCATCAAGCATTAAAATCATCAAACTTATCTTACCACCTTTCCTCAGAGATACAACTAAACATCAATATAGGGTGAACTTAGATCCACACCATTTACCTCAAATTCCAAATTCATTCAAACCAACACTAACATTCCACAAAGTCCAAAATTCTTCCGACCAAGTATAATATAACACAAACAAATGGTTATGGCATCCACAAAAAAAAATGTTACAAGAGGAAGGTAAGGATACCAATGGTAAGATGGAAGAACTATCAAGAGTAATTTCCAAGAGGCAAACAAGTTGGAAGAGAAAGAAGCACTTAGATAGAAGGAAGAGAGCATAATACATTAAGGACGAGAGAATACATCGATGAGGAAGAAATACACTTCAATTAGGTAACACAATGATCCACCTTAAGACGGTAGATACAAACAAACATAACATCACTCAACACAATCAACAAACAAGTTAAAACCTAACAAACATCAAGTACACCAAAGACTACCACCTTAGGTCCTTAAGTCTACCCATCTCTCATTTATTATTTCAAGGTCAAGTAGTTTAAGTATAGGGTTCACGTGTGTGCGTCGGGAGCGATAAAGCTCTGATACCAACTGTGACAACCCTCGCGAATGCGGAAATATAAAACATACAAGCATGTGAATTATATAGCGGAAATATGAAGTTTTAAAAACTTTTATACATGCAAGATATAAAATACGAGGAATGTCAAAATATTACAAACTAAGTACGGAATACAACAAAGAGACGGAGTCTCTCAAAATGTTAACGAAGAACAAGTATTTAGCAAACTAGCTAAAATCGTCTAGAGGTGTTTTAATCCAGGGACAACGCCCGCTAGCTCACACTTGAACCCAAAATAGTCAAGCAAAAAAGCCATCCATGCAAGCAACCTGTTCATTCATGAAAAACATGAACGCCACAATCAGTGGGGAGTAACTCCGGGTTCTCCCAGCCATATCACATTAAACGTACATAAAAGGAAATACAAAAGTAGAAGCATGCATATATACATATACATGTGAAATACGATAAGGATAGATAGGCAATTCAATATATAATGATAAGAGCATATGGAATACAAATACGAATCCATCATGTTATACAAAGACTCGGGGAAGACACTCTTAGGCAACCGAATACGCTCACTATGGCTTACATCTCACCGTTAGCGGTATAAGTTTGACAAGATTGAGACTCGACAAACAAACCATGCCAAGTCATTCAATGATCAATCATATAATCATTCATCCAAACATAACGACAGAATGACGACATCTCTCACGGTAAATGAAACGCACTAGCACATTGTACATGGCAAGTATGATTAAAAGGCATCCACGGGATAAGACATATACCCTGAACGCATACACGATTCATATCATTTCGTATATGTAGACTAATTTTCTCCTGGTAGGACGACGATAATAACACGGTCCTAGTCTAAACCTGGCCAGGTTCTCGGGATAAGACATATCCCCGATTCGACATGTGGTAAGACGTTCCACATCCAAGACTCGATCATACAAAGACATCGAGTACCTTAAACTCGGTCAACCTTCACGAAAGAGGCGTAAAAGAGCACAAGCCTCATAACAAGCGGTCACTACATGCAAATAACACCACCTCGCAAGTACACAACATTTGACGGCCGGGTCGTTCAACGCATAGCGCTCGCCTCCCAACAACGTCGTCGTATGCCCACTAACACATGCAATTAAGCAGTAGGATACCTCCCCATTCCGACATTCCAGTCTTACGAACGTGGAGGTAGCCAAGGGAATGTGAGTACAAAGCACATAACAAAATAGTGCTCAAACCGTAACCTTTGTAAAAACCGACTCAAAGTGGAACATACCAAAAACCGTCACAAAACATGTGATACAAGCGAATGAAATATCATATATTCAAAACATTAATATCATAAGTCACCACGTAAATTTATACGATAAACGAACGATCGAAATTATTATAAATGAAATCGTAAACAAGAAGTACAAACAAAGACCAGCAGGTGCCAGCCGGTCAGGTGGACCGGCTGCCGGCCACCTGGCTAAGGCCAACCATCATACGAAAAACCAACTTGAAAATACAGGGTGTCCCAGCCGGTCAAGGGGACCGGCTGCCGGCTACCCGGCTGGGACCCAAGGCTTATGAGAAAAACAAGGGAAAAGTAGAGGTGTCTCTGCCGGTCGGCTGACCGGCTGCCGGTCGGCCGGCTCAGACCAATGTCATGCTTCAAAATCACGTAACAACACAACAATACACAGCCACTGCCCCAGCCGGTGGTCTGACCGGCTGCCGGTCGACCGGCTGGGGTCCATAATGCACGAAAATCACCATTTCACCTAAGGATCGACATTTAACAATTATCGATTATCAACATAAATCATCCATTCTCATATAATTTCTCAACAAACAATAAGTATCATCATCAACACATTTACTAAGCTCACTAATCATATTCTAAATACGATTCTTAGCATAGAAAACACGTAAAACACGTAAATGATATCGAGTAACCCTTCACCGTTACCTTTATGCTCTCTGAACGATTTCTAAGCCTTCCTCCACTAGATAGTAATCTTTGTCGGGGTCTAGAAGGTCACCACCTACAAATAATTAATAAAAGATGAATATTCTTCACCTTGAGAAAGACGGAAAGTTTGAAAAGCGAGAAAGACGGTAATTTTATTACCAAAACGGATAGAGGAAGATAAGAGGGGAAGAATAAGATGAACTTACGTGAATTTGAGCGAGAAATGAAAGAGTTATGACGATTACAAGTTGGATCAAAAATGGAGGCAAGGTTTTTGGTTGATTTCTTAGTGATGAAGAAAGAATTGAGTTGTGAGGAAAAACTAGGTTAAAGGGAGTATATGAAGAGAGTGAGTGGAAAAAGTCAAGAACAGTCAAAGACGTCTTAAGACGGAATTCACTTGAAATCTTGCGTAAAATCCAAATACGGACTCGGAAATTCTAAATTCGACACGGGAAATTTAATTCTAAACTAAAACTAAATTTCGCTGAAAAGTATCCGTAAAATTTTTTTACTATAAAAATAGGGTACATTTGCGGGTGTTACAATGTGATTATAGTATAAATGTTGGTTGTATGCCTATATTAGGTGATAAAACGAGTGCTATTATTATCTCTAAGAACCCAGCTCAGCATTCTCGTACTAAACATATAGACATTAGACACCATTTCTTACGTGACCATGTAGAAAAGGGCAACATTAAACTAGAATTTTGTAGTACTGAAAATCAATGGGCTAAACATTTTAACAAAGGCGTTAGCTAGAAGACGTTTTGATATTTTGCGGTTGGAAATTGGTTTAATCTGTAGCAATTAATTTTGTTATATCTATTTTACGGACCTACCTGACCGGTTAGAATAACACAAGATTATATGACTATGTCAGTATATTCTATTGCTAGTATATATGTGTTTAATATTATATATTTTACGTGAATATCTTGCATATTAATTATTTTATGAATATTGAATTATGGACCACATATTTGAAAGTCCATAGACCTTAATTAGACTCCTCTAATTAGTTGCTAAATTACTTGTTAATTTAGTATTTAATGATCTATGTAACATGCATGCAAATATAAAGACATTTATATAAAAGAAGAAATTTCCTCACATTGATATGGAAAATATATGGGCACAACAAGAACTCCTTCTTTTTGTTCTTGAGCTACAAATATGGATGAACACAAGAAATCTCCAAACTAGAAGACCTCCTTCAAGTTGCACCAAGATGACACCAAATAATCTACCCTTATTATTAACTAGATAATAAGATAGATGATATACTACTAATATTAGACTATATTACTACACTAGTAATACTTAGGAAATATTAGTATATGAGAGTTATTAGTGAGAGGAAGGTTTTTAGAGAGAAGAGTAAAAATTGCACAAAATAAAGTAAGTAAAAAATGAACAACAATTGGTCATTTTATAGCCATATTGGCCGGATTACTTAGTCCAAATAAGGACTCTTATTTTGTTCAATTTGATCACATGCATTAGAGTGGAGTGTTGTAGTATAAGTGATGATTGTATACTACTTGTTATGTCACTTTCAATTAGTAACTAAAGAGTAAAACAAGAACAACAATCATCACCAAGTAACTACTACCATATTCGGCCATCATGTACCTAGTTTGGTCCATTTTGATTTTTGTTATTTGTCTCACAAATACTTATTGATCATATGGTTAATTATCTTGTATAATTAAGTGTTAATTTGATCATATAACAATTATATGACTCAATTAAATAAATAATATGTACTTAACATTTTAAGTAATATTTTACCATTATATCAATATATAATGGGTCCCACAATGCTTAGTTAATTTATTTTACAACTCCTTGTAAATATAATTAACTAATTACCTCTATCTCAAAACCTCAACTAATTTAGTAATTTAACGATTAATTACTAAGTTAAATCTTATTTAATCGTATTAAAATAAGATATAAATTTATTAGTCAATTATCGCATAATTGAAAAATAAGCTTAATCGAATTTGAGTTCTTAACTCAATTTCTAACAATTAACTCTCGTACATATCGAATATATGTAATGTACTAATTAACTGTATCGTATACAAATAATTAGTTACTATTTGGATTTCATCCTTTAGGTGTGACCGAAAGGAATCAGTTGATCACCGCCGTCAACGACAATAACGTCAAACTCTAGTCAGCCAACCGTTATTGATTTACGTTAATCAACTGACTAATCATATATATAGTCAATAAATATCCCAATTATATTCCTTAATAAGATTTATTATGTGGCGCACTATTTGTGGAGGACTCCTACTCCAACAATCTCCCACTTGTCTGACACAAGTGTGCGTCACCGATTCTCTTGTCTCTTTATCACATCTCCCACTCAACGCAAGGTGTCTTTCAGGTCGCACTTGCGATTGACAATATCTAGAGTGGTTTTCTCGATAGGGAGAGTAACTGTCTGACCGGAAAATCTACCATAGATCTCTTTCCGAGCGTGGCCACGCATTTACAGTAACTCTCCTCGAGTGGCCTAAAGATGTTTTTACCCAACGTGGGTGGACAATTCCTGTTGATCCATCTACTCTGTATGATGCAGATCACCATGATCCAGAAGAAGTCCATCGGCCTCCTTTTACGGCACGACCTAGAACATCAACCAAAACCAATCGGAAACTGCACCGACTCAGATAGACAGTCGCCAGTCAAAAGAATCGACTTATAGGAATAAGATAGAAGACCCTGCCACGACCAGGCATCAAATAATTTATTTAAGGGTCTCTACAATGTCACTGTCCGACAGAGTGTCATACAGTCTGTCTATGTAAACGACCAGTCATCTCCATGACCCCATGGTGCTGAATCAACCATCGATCGACTTACAATCTAGTCATTTCGAGACGTCACCTCATTGAGTGACTAGGGACAAAATACTAAGTTCGTCTGTTCACTTGAATTGAGTTCAACCTTTCTTTCAACCAATTCGGATAAACAAAGTATTAAAATTTAGTCAAACTAAATAAATGAGTTTTTAATGAAACTCTAACAATGAATGCGATTATCAAATATTTGGAAAAATTGTTACGCTATCAATAATTTCATATCTTATAATCTTTAGCAATTCAGGTACATATTTCAATCCCCATTGAACTGACATGACTATCATGTTCAGCCTGCAAAATGCATGGCTAATGGATTAGCAATACTTGCATCTCTCCCATCGTTCTGATTGCTATTTCTTTTTGTCTACGTAATCTCATATTACATAAAACTTTCTGAGTACGTGTCTAGGTTTGAATCTAGACTTAGGACTCTTGGCCTAAAGTTAGCTCCCACTGTTTTACCAGTATAATAGGATAGGATATACAGCTATATGAACTATTTCTAGTCCCTCCAATACTGTTGAATCCAAGCTAGTTTCATCATATGACGCAATGTACTCCATTTCCGTTGTTAAATCCGCAATGATAAACTGCCTGGAACACTTCCAGCGGATACATGACATTTTTATCTGAAAATGTCACTCCTACTTGGAACCTTTCCAATAGTATTTTCTGTTTGGAACTCTTCCAACAGATAAATCTTCTATACAACACAGCCAGTTCGTGATTTCAAATCACCTTGATTAGTTTGGAAACTGAAGTCTGTGTAAACTCTTACACACAACTCACTATAAACTCCAAACATATGAAACATATCTTTAGTCCTTCGCAAGTACTTAAGGATGTTCTTTATGGCTATCAAGTGACTCTCACTTGGATTTAATTGCAAATGATTCGTCATACTCAAGGCATGCGAAATGTCGGATTGAGTATACATCACAGCGTATATAATTGACCCCGCAGCGGAAGCAAAAGGAATCAATTATGATGTGTTCAACTTCCTTGAACTAGTCAAAGATCTTATCAATATAAGAATTTTGACTCAATGCTAATATCCTTTTATATTTATCTCCATAAATCCAGATATCTAAAAGATGTATTCTACTTCTCCAAAATCTTCCATCATCTAAAATGATCAATATGTCTCCACATATAAGACTGATGAAAACCATATTACTCCCACTAAACTTCATGTATAAACATAATTCCTTGAGATATCGAGAAATATTTTATGACATGATTGACACACTAATTCCAACTCTTTAGTGCTTACTTAAGACATCCTTTTAAGCTTGCAAATTAACTTAGGATAGTTAGGATCTACGAACCCACAGGTGAATATAAAATATTCTACCTCTTCTAGAATCGTATTCAAGAAGGTGGTTCCTGAGATCCAATTGACATCATATTATTATGATATGCTGTAATCGCTAAGTATATTAGAATGGATCGAAGAATTAATGTTGGTGCAAAACTCTTTGTCTACCAAGTTATTTTTGAAAACATTTTAATGTTCATCCATGCAAATTTTGATCTTAAAAATCATTTTACATTGAAGAGGTCGTACTTCTTCAAGTAAAATTTTACCAGGTCACATACCTGACCATCATGCATGGAGTCCATTACGAATCGTATGACTCTAAGCCATATCAAGAAGTTGGGACTAAAAACAGTTTTTTTTATAAGTCGCATATTAGAATTCATCACTATAAAGGAGCGATAAAATTCCACCTAACCTCCTAGGTTCCGAAGAAACAACTACTGAACAAGCAATGAGGAAAACTTTTTCCGGACTGGACCATGTGCTTAGTTTGTGGCTCTTGAAACATTTTCTCCCACTCTGTCTTATCAAGAAATAATCGTATTTTTATTGAAAGACAGCATCACGAGTCACAACCGCTTTGTTCTCGTGGTCAATGTGGGATTATTGAGCACTTGTTTAATTCAAATAACTTATAAATTAGGTACGCTACCTACCCATAGTATATGGATAAAAATAAGGACTGTTTTTTTAAATGGGTTATAATATGGTGGGAAAAGAAATAGCAGAAAAAAATATTATAGATCCCAAGGTTAGTCTCAAATGGCTCATTTTGGACTTGATAAAGGACAAAAACCATATCGTATAAGGTTCTGTTTCTCTATCCAACAACACCTTATCTAATAATGTGTGTTAGAGAAGTTAACTTGTGAAACCATTTCACAATACCTTTGGTGAAAATCAAAGTCAATACTTAGATATTTATAGTTACGATATAGTCGTAAGTCCTTGATCTAATGTTCTAGTGGTTAACTACTTCTTATTGAAGCTCTTTGAACTTTTCAAAGATTTCTCTTAGCACCTCATTAAGTAGAATCAAACATAATATCTACTTAAATAGTCGGTAAATTAAGTGAAGTAATCATTACCATCTCTGGTTGTGTTTGTTATTGGACCACACATATTCTAATGTAATAGGGCCAATAACTCACTAGTTCGATTTCCTTTTAAATAAAAAAGGGCACGAATCATCTTGCCTTGAATACAAGATTTGCACGCACCATAAGATTCAAAATCAGATGGTTTAGGGATAGTTGTCAATACTAGCCTCTTAATGTGCTACACAATCCAGAATTAAGATTAGGTAAGGGTCACCAATTTTGAGCTTTTACAATCTATATGACAAGTATTTATTACTAGTTTAGATCAAGAATATATTTACCTTTGATTGGTATGGGATAACCATTGACCAAGTATAGGCATAAAAAGATACAACGTTTGTTCTATTCACAAAAGTGAAACACTTGTGTCGTACACTTAAGTGGATACTATATTCTTTATTTAGAGGTTATGTACATAATAACGTTTATTAAAGTATACCTCTAAATCCAAAACTAGATTGATCACATTATAACTTTTATATGTCTCTATAGAAATAAAACTACAATAGTCGTCGCACGAATCATTATTATATGCATTGAATACATTGATGAAAACCATAATAGGTATCTAATACCCAAAAATTGCATTTAGCAAAATAAATGTCGATCATATAGATATTATGGGTGAAAAATTACACCCAATTTCTAACCCTTTAGAAAACTTGGGGTAGATTCTTTTCTTGTGTCCTACACTGTTAAATAGAATCGTCAAAAGTTGGGTTCGACACCTTGCTTGGGTTTTAACTTTTACTATTCAAAATAGTCTTGCCTTTTTCCCTTGCCTTGTGTCAAAGTCGAGCCAACCTACTCTTGAACCTTGTCTTAACAATTTAAGAATATAAACATCATTCTTAGTGCTCCCACTCACTTTCATGAATCTCTACTTAGACAAGTAAATTAGAATTATTGTGAAGACTGTTCTTCATTTCATTCATGGTTTTACCTTCAAAAGGATAAAAATTTCATGATGTGACTACGGTATTTGGTTATTCACGATTTTAAATAAATCAATTAACCTAGTCGTCCCAACTGATTTGGCCTCTTTTGAGGTAAGCCTCGATAAGGAGCATTATGACGACATACCAAAAAATTAGAATATTTTCGTTGGAGCGGGAAAATTGATGTACCATTGTTATGAGAAGACGTCACTAAAAATCAAAACGTTTTTGACTGAGTATGACTTATTCAATTACTCTTCATAAGAGACATTTGCAATGGTGAATATGAGGATCAAAAGATAAAATTCATTTTGTCTTTAGCTACGGTGGTATAAACGGAGATTGCAATCAAAATGCTACCGTATAAAATAATGGAAACTCCTTTCCATGATTGAACGGATTTACAAGTTCATAGAAGGATAAAAATATATGTCAATTGCGCGTATAAATAAATCTCAACGGAAAATAAACATTCATTGCTTATATATAATTTACTTGTAAAAAACAATTTTAAACAAGTCACTCATATAATGACCCCTCACGAAATTATATAAGTGATTCCAAGACCCATCTTTAGACAAAAATAGTCATCGCATGCTACCTTTATCTAAAAATGGTAAGTCAATACTTGACTAATTCTACACTTAGAACTCTTTGTTGACGGATTTCAACTAAATCCATCTCCTAGTCCCAAGATAACGCTTATCTCGTTGAGTCCAATCCAATTTTGTCTTGTGATCGCATCACCCTACTTACCCGAGGTAAAAAGGGACCCACGAGCGTGGTAGCCCTAATGAAACACGGGGGGTTCATAGGTGTTTACTAAGTGGTTAAGGCTAAAATCTCAATTTTTTAAGTTATGTGAGAGTTTGTCAATTTTGTTATTAATTCCCTATAACGGCGAAACTAGTCGGTGAATTGTGAATAACGTTGAATTGACAATATCGGTAAATATAATGCATGTGTGACGATTTTGGCATGAGCGGAAATAAAGCAAGCAACCAAGCAACAATAAAATCCTAGTATGGCCACCTAGCTAATCATAATTAACTAGATAGTTACAAATTCGGAAACCAACTCCTTGGTCCCGTGCCTCTTCACTTGGAACACCTTCCAAAATGGCACCGTCTTGAGGGAGTCACCGGTCTTCATAAAAATAATTACAAATATACAAATATACAAATTCATATTATACATTTATTCTATAAAATGAAATTATTAAATTATACAAACCGGCGATACGAGATCGCAATAAAATTACAACCAAACCGTTATTCCCTTACATTACAGGGTTAAAATAAGATAAAAATAAAACTAGGCCATACTAGGTACAAACTTTGCATAAATTATTAAATAAATGACATTCATTCATTCAAACATAAATAAAATAAATTGCTGCAAAATTCATGCCAAAATCGTCCTAAGTTCAATTCATGCTCATTGTAACTCGATTTCTTCCGGGATTTATTGATTTTTAACCATTAAAAATCATCATCAACTTTTAAATCTCATTTAAATTCAAACTAATTAACTAAACTGATTTAGAACTCAAAATTAGTCACTACTAATTTTGTCGGTCATTAGTTAGATCGATTTGATTTCATTTGCTAAATATTACGGTTTCATCATAACAATTATGAAATAAAACCAAAATAAAATAAAAACATCATAAAATTTGAAACCAAAACTTTTGTACATTCTGGAACAATTCCAGGAACTATAAAAATAAAAAACATTTGCTCAAAAAATTTAAATTAATTTTATGAACAAATAGCTTTGTATTTAATGGTTTTATCAAATAAAAATATTAGATATACTAAAACAGTGAAACAAATTATGAAATTTCACCAGGAGTATCAACATCAGAATTTTAAATGTACAAAAAAGTTTCAAGACCATAAATGGATGTTTCAATTTTATGTACATTATAATCTCAAATTATCGACTTTTATCGTATAAAAATCAATAAACATGCAATACATAAGTAAAAATCACGCAATTTTACATACAATATGTAAGAAATGCATGTGAGATCATATTACAATTTCATGGCCAGAATCAACATGCATCTATTTTTAGTTAACTTTTAACTCATAAAATGCATGTTAACTCGGTTTAAACGCCAAAAATCAAAATAAATAGCAAATTAATCCCTAAAATCACGAAATTTGACCAAAAACATTTTGAGGTCAGTAGGTATACATGCACCAAATCTTTTTGTCAGAATCGTATTTTAACTAAAAATCTTTGATTTATTAGTTATCTTATAACTTTAATAAAAATGTCCAAAATAAACATGCATGCTACAAGCTAGCTCTGATACCAATTGAAAGTCCATAGACCTTAATTAGACTCCTCTAATTAGTTGCTAAATTAATTGTTAATTTAGTATTTAATGATCTATGTAACATGCATGCAAATATAAAGACATTTATATAAAAGAAGAAAATTCCTCACATTGATATGGAAAATATGGGCACAACAAGAACTCCTTCTTGTTGTTCTTGAGCTACAAATATGGATGAACACAAGAAATCTCCAAACTAGAAGACCTCCTTCAAGTTGCACCAAGATGACACCAAATAATTTACCCTTATTATTAACTAGATAATAAGATAGATGATATACTACTAATATTAGACTATATTACTACACTAGTAATACTTAGGAAATATTAGTATATGAGAGTTATTAGTGAGAGGAAGGTTTTTAGAGAGAAGAGTAAAAATTGCACAAAATAAAGTAAGTAAAAAATGAACAACAATTGGTCATTTTATAGCCATATTGGCCGGATTACTTAGTCCAAATAAGGACTCTTATTTTGTTCAATTTGATCACATGCATTAGAGTGGAGTGTTGTAGTATAAGTGATGATTGTATACTACTTGTTATGTCACTTTCAAATGCTAACTAAAGAGTTACAACAAGAACAACAATCATCACCATTTAACTACTACCATAACCGGCCATCATGTACCTAGTTTGGTCCATTTTGATTTTTGATATTTGTCTCACAAATACTTATTGATCATATGGTTAATTATCTTGTATAATTAAGTGTTAATTTGATCATATAACAATTATATGACTCAATTAAATAAATAATATGTACTTAACATTTTAAGTAATATTTTACCATTATATCAATATATAATGGGTCCCACAATGCTTAGTTAATTTATTTTACAACTCCTTGTAAATATAATTAACTAATTACCTCTATCTCAAAACCTCAACTAATTTAGTAATTTAACGATTAATTACTAAGTTAAATCTTATTTAATCGTATTAAAATAAGATATAAATTTATTAGTCAATTATCGCATAATTGAAAAATAAGCTTAATCGAATTTGAGTTCTTAACTCAATTTCTAACAATTAACTCTCGTACATATCGAATATATGTAATGTACTAATTAACTGTATCGTATACAAATAATTAGTTACTATTTGGATTTCATCCTTTAGGTGTGACCGAAAGGGATCAGTTGATCACCGCCGTCAAACGACAATAACGTCAAACTCTAGTTAGCCAACCGTTATTGATTTACGTTAATCAACTGACTAATCATATATATAGTCAATAATTATCCCAATTATATTCCATAATAAGATTTATTATGTGGCGCACTATTGTGGAGGACACTTACTCTAACAATATTTACCAAAAACTCATCTTACTCACTTTCCATATTGACCAAAATTCTACCCATGTGATTGCACTTGACCGAAATTCGCAACAAAAAAATATCCTACCATATCGTTTTATTTACTTAATCCTATCTTTACCATATCTCTCATATATTTACCCTAGATTCCTTGCCTATCCTACTCAAATTAAAAAAAAAAAGGGAAAGGACGGCACCTTCACGTGCAAATCCCACAAAAAAACCTAACACTCCACCTATACACCATACATCATCACCCATCACCCATCACCATCATCTTCAACCTTTCAAAAAAAAAAACAAAAATAATAAATGGCTTCCAAGACTACCAAGAACACGCCTAAAACACCCAAAACCAACACCAAAAATCCGTGCATGTCACCAAATCTTGAACAAACCTCTAACTAAAAACAGAAAACCCCTACCTCAACACAATCTGAGTCGGGCACGGTTCTTGAGGGATCCAAAAGACGTCGACTCAACTTAGGTAAGAACAAGGTCACCCATTAGTTTGAAAAACGTGAGGATGGCGTAGATACGGACGATGTTAATCGGCCTCTGCTTCGTGAATTTATGCCGCAAGCTACGACATCCGGGCTCGATAAATTAAGGCTAACAAAGGAGGAGCGAAAGTTAATTAATCGGGTTGCTAAATACACTATTCACGGTTGTACAAGCTTCCCGAAAGCTTTGCATGATAAATATTCCGCTTTGAAGTTTTTCAACGCTTTCTTGAAATTTCAAGAATAGGAGGACATATCTCGGTTTTCGGGTCCTATCTATCCTATTGAGGTAATTCAATTTTACGCTTCCGTCTCTTTAAAGTCTGGACCTTTGCATGCTACGGTTAATGGGCGTGAGATTTCCGTCTCCATTCATGATTTTTGTTCTATGTTTCGGTTCCTGATGATGGCGCCGAAATAAATCCAAGTACGGCATGGGACGAGTTATCTAATTCGGATAAGGTGGCGGTCAAAAATTATTTGATGAGATTGCTAGTTTGTCAGGTTGTGTGTAGGCCGGAAATGTTTCACCAAAATTGAAATTTTTCTTTAACTTTTTATGGAACACAGTGGTTCCGCGTCGGGGTGGTCGTAATAAGGTTAGTTGCTATGAAATGATGCTTGTCCGGAAGTGGCTTGAGGGTGAACAGGTTAATTTGGCTTTTCTTGTATTTTCCCGTATTTTCCAAACACGTTTTTTTGTGATGGAGGACAAAGTCTTGGTATGTCTTGGTAAGTTAACGGTGGTTCCGCGTTGGGGTGGTCGTAATAAGGTTAGTTGGTAATTTGGCAAGAACGTTTTAGGCAACGGAATCAGATGCAATTCTTGGTAAGTCAAGGAGGTGCATTAGTGAAGAGTGGTGCGGAGATGCGAGATGGGATGCACAACATCTATGATGCGACGGAGGTTCTATCCATGAAGGTCTGAAACTTTGATGCCTGCCTCACCGCGCAAGCCACTCATGTTAAAAAATGCTTTGATCGTCTTGACACCATTGAGTACCGTACCCGACCCGGTTATATCAACCCTACCCGGTTTTATAATGACAAGTGTATGTATTTGATAATGTGGTTAATTGATAGATTTGATTTGATTGATATATCATATGCATGTAATTGTGTGATTTAGTCTTATTATAGCTAACAACAATTACAAGTAAGAAGATCAAAGTAATAAGAGCTTGAGGCATAACTTTGAAGATTTCAGTAAGACAAAATTATAGGAGCTTGAGGTAAAATATACTTTCACAACAATATTTTGAGATAAAATATAAATATCTTTCTTAAAGAAAAAGCGAGGGTTTAGAGTTTACCTCACCTATGCTTCTACTATAAATACTCTATTGATCTCAAACATTCAATAAAACTTGTATGCATATTTGAGAGAATCTTACAAATTGCTTTTAAATAAACTTTGAGCAAAATATTTATTATTTTTATAGTGTGTTTCGAAAAAAGTTAAGCATCAATCTTTGTCAATCACTCGAGTGAAATACGTTATTGGATAATAGTACATCACATAATCTTACTTATTCTTTAACGAGAATCTTTGCGAGTCATATTGTACTTTCTTATTAACGTAAGATAGTACAGAGTATTTAGCGATACTCAATCTGAGTTATAATCATAGTTGATTATATAAGTGAGTTGATATTTTTGTAATCCGTAGAGAGGTACAAAGAATTATTAATCAAGAATAGTGGACGTAGGTTTCGATTTGTGAAACTGAACCACTTCAAAAATCTCTTGTGTCCCTCTTTATTTCTTTATTTCGTTCCTCGCATATTTAATTGATTAATTAATTGGTTGATTTTACAAAATAAAATCAAGTAATTAATCATACATCATATAAATCAAAAAAGTGGGGCTAGTTTTTAATACTCAATTCACCCCCCCCCCCCCCCCCCTCTCGTATTCGATCAATAAACTCTACACTTATTAACTTAAGATAGTATAGAGTATTTAGCGATACTCAATCTGAGTTATAATCATAGTTGATTATACGAGTGGGTTGATAATTTTTGTAATCCGTATAGAGGTACTAAGAATTATTAATCGATAATAGTGGACGTAGGTTTCGATTTGTGAAATTGAACTACTTCAAAAATCTTTTGTGTCCCTCTTTATTTCGTTACTCGCATAATTCAATGAATAATTAATTGGTTGATTTTACATAATAAAATCAAGTAATTAATTATACATCATATAAATCGAAAAAGTGGGGCTAGTTTTTAATACTCAATTCCCCCCCCCCCCCTCGTATTCGATCAATAAACTCTACACTTATTAACTTAAGATAGTATAGAGTATTTAGCGATACTCAATCTGAGTTATAATCATAGTTGATTATACGAGTGGGTTGATAATTTTTGTAATCCGTATAGAGGTACTAAGAATTATTAATCGATAATAGTGGACGTAGGTTTCGATTTGTGAAATTGAACTACTTCAAAAATCTTTTGTGTCCCTCTTTATTTCGTTACTCGCATAATTCAATGAATAATTAATTGGTTGATTTTACATAATAAAATCAAGTAATTAATTATACATCATATAAATCGAAAAAGTGGGGCTAGTTTTTAATACTCAATTCCACCCCCCCCCCCCCCCCCCCCCCCGCCATCTTTCGTATTCGATCAATATACTCTACAAAAATGATAATAACTAACAAAAGGACAAAATTATAACTTGAATTAAGGCTTGGAATAAAGTGTGATCATCCCAAATAAACTAGTGAAAGTATCACAAATAACCAAACTCCTTCTTACAAGACTTCTAAAGGATCAAACTAAAAGAACTTTTCTAGAACAAAAGAAAGAACTAAGAGATGAAATAAGAGATGATTTGAGTTGTGAGATATGTTGAGTTGTGCTTCAAAGCTCTTCTTATATACGCCTTGGAAGACGCATAAAATCAATGTCATTCAATATCACTCATAAATTAGAGGGAGCCCAAACAAAAGGCGAGTAGAACCTTGCGAACCTGATCGGGTTTAGGTGTCCCCGATCGGCGACGCGTGTGTTTCCAGGTATAATTGATTCGTCTTCCTTTCTTTATGCATCCCCATGCAACAAAACCCGATAGGGGATGTGATATCCTACTTCGAAATACTTATTTGAGTGTCCATCATTGACTTTCATTGACCCCTATGGCATTGGAGTTGAGGTTAGGGGTTGTCTTCAATTTGACTTGATCTTGTTCCTTTTATCGATTCCTCGTAGGCATGTGGCTTGACTTCATTTCCTCATTCTTTGGACAAGTGGATGCTTCTCAAATACCTTTAGCTCATCAAGAGTCGCCTTACTATCTTCGTGTTACAAGAATAATGCTCGGATTGATTGGAAATGGCGCAAAACCGTTGTTTTACCTACAAAACTCAATTGGACACGAGAAATGCCTAGAGAACGGTATTAGAACATGTAATCACTTTAAAAGGTGAAGAAGACATATAAAATCAAGCTAATACAAAGGATAAAATCACACAGAAATAGCACACATTAGCGGGAAATGAGATTTCGATTTGACTAATGGAGTCTGTACTTGGCCGAGTAGAGTGTGTACTCGACCGAGTGTGTTGTATTCGATCGAGTGGCTTCGCCGCATGGGGGAAATTGTGAATTTTTTTTTGTCAATGTATTGTTTGTGTAAGTTATATACTTAATTGTCCCTTATTTTAAATATGTGAAGGAGGTGGCATCTAGTTGAGTTATACTATATCTTCGTTACTTAATGCACCGGTATAGATTGCTCTAAGTGAATGAGTTGGATGGATTTTATAAGCATGTAATGTTCCATATGATTGTTTGGTTTCCGTGAGGAAGACATGTGGTTATATATTATTGTATTGATGAGCTTCATGAGACCAAGAGCAAGTTTTGTGATATTTGATGAGTAACAATGTCGTGAGTTGAGTAATACATATAGAGGCGTACATGTATATATGGTCAAATAACAATGTGATAATGATAAATATATGAATTGAGGATTGAGAAGAGAGGTGTGAATGGTTACATATGATAATATGTGGAAAATATAGTGGAAAATGTGAATGTTTAAGTTGACTAAGGATATATGCGATAAGGGGATGTGCTTATTAATGAGCGGGGTTCACTCATTGCGATGAGCGGGGATTTTAATGTCCAGTACTGCGGCCTGATATCGGCAGAGGTGGGTATCCTGTTGAGATAGGAACCCAGCCACTCGTTGCGATGAGAGCCATTTTGGTTACCGGATTTTGGAAACGACGATAATCGACTGAGATGATTGTGTTGTTGCTTTGTTATTGATTTTGAGTGATGTATTATTGTATTAACCCAATGTTTGTTTTAAAAATTGTTCTAACCTATCGGCAGGAGTTTAGTTGGTAACCTTGTGAGAATGCTTTCGGGTTCTCCAGGGTCGCGGCGCGATGATGAGTCTATTAGCTTCCGCCGAGTCTTAGATGTCAAGACATTCACTTTGATTTTACTGTTTTGGATTTGGATAAGTTGCAGTACTTTGGATTTTGCTTTATTCAAATATAATTACCTTACACTTTACATATTTTATTAAATATTTCATTATGGTGCATTTGATATTTGCTACCTCAGGCAACCAAAATGGTAGCACTCTGTGATACATGGATTGGTGATCCTTGTCGAGCTGTGGTACACGGGGAACCACGGGGAACCACGGAGGGGCGCACTTGGATGGACAAGCGTAGAAATACGCATTTGTGGAGTCGCCACCAATTTTTATTGAAAATTGGAACAGTTCGAATACTTTATGCCATGTCAGGACACAAAGTAATGACATGAACACTAAGAACTCGTTACCCTCAGCATTCTCTGTCTAGCATGACTCTCGTGGATGCCAATGAATGGATGTTCACAGAGATCTGGAGTAAGGGGTTAGGGTACGTATTAGGAAGTTCTTTAATCGAACACCTAATCCCGCCCGCCTCGATAGCGGCCTCTACTAATGATTAGGGAAATCCTTCGTACTTGATATGTTATCGATTGTATGCATGCAATGCATCATCCAACATTTTAATCTTAGCATGTGAATTAGACGATATCGGTGAACATGTAATTAGCACTCAATTATGTCGAACTTTGGATTTAGGGTTAATTATATGGGGAAGGAAAAGAAATCATACAATGACAATGACAAATAAGATTACAATGAATTACAAAAAATAAAAAAGATTATTGGATCTACGTTAGAAATATACTCAAAACAGAGGTTTGAAGAAAAGGAAAAGGATTTGAAAAACTAAAAGACAGATTAGAAGCGATAATACGACTAATAGATAATTAAATACGTAATTAAAGATACTTCAACGCGAAAACTGAAGTTCAGGGACATAAGTCAACCCCGAACAGGCGCAGCAACAGCTGCGTCCTCTGGAAGAGACGCATGGCTTGTTGCGTCTGTTCTTGAGTTGAATTCTGACTATGAAGTCAGAATCGCGAGCAGTTAATGTTTTTTTGTATATTTACGATGGATTATTGACCTATGAGTCGAGTAGAAGTGGTTTAACATATAAATTACACTACAATTTATATCAACAATGAATCAAGAGATTTGATATGAACGAATCAAACCTTTAAAACCCAAATTTGATTCAAAGACGAAAACCTGCTAATATTGAACTATTAGGGCAGTAGCAGGGCAGCCTCTGGAAGAGGCGCATCAGATGGTGCGATCCTTTCGAAGGCGCAGCTGCTGCTAAAAAGGATTTATAAAAAATGCATTGATTAAAATCGACTTTGAATTTATTTCCAACGTGAATCTTACATTAATTGAACGAATAATAATAAAAAATTGAGATTTAGACCCTCAGACTTACATGTTTGACGAAACGAGATATACTAAGTTAACGTTTTAGCGATAGCTCGACTCGAATGTATGCAGAAAGTGCCATCGTTAAAGGATTAAAAAATCGATTGATTGATTGTGTAGTGGTCAAATTGGTCGGTCATGCAAACGTGATGGGTACCCAGAAGGATCTGAGCTTACATGGTCGATTGATCAAGTACTTAGATGTCAAAAAGCTTAGAGCAAGGTCTAGAATGCAAAGAGAGAAGAGAAGGGCGGAACACTCGTGTGCCTAAAAGTGAGAACGGAGCTTTCCTTTTAAAGAAGAAAATATGAAGAGTTTTGGAATGACACAAACTTTGGAAAGATATCTCGAAAATATTCTGAAAACAGAGAAAACACGTTGGGGAAGGGGCGCAACAGGTGCTACACCTCTTCCAAGAGGCGCAGCAGGTGTTGCTCCACTCCCCCAAAGGTTTCCTCCTGTGGAGGAAAGATTCCCACGTTGCTTCTATGGATTTGTGGTAGATCTATACTTCCTTTTTTAGAAAGATACGAGATATATTCTTATCAAAACATAGAATTTGCACACTAGACATACCAAGACTTCTGATTGTCCCACAGAGGGTGGAATGTTAACATGCACACTAGGATGAGGAATGTCTACAGGAGAAAGCCTAGTTTCTATGGCAACAATTCGGCCTTCATTGGTATTGAGGCGAGCATAAGCTTGGTCCTGACTTGTTTGGAGACAGATGAGCGCAGCTAGGACTAGATAATTACGATTCAGGTTTGGATTGACTAGATGATCACTTGCTTGGCTAGTTTGCGGCATCTTGGAAACTGAAGGAAGAGACCAAAGACGGATCAAAACACATTCGACCATTCTAGCATACTTATTCAAAAGGACTCGACTTGTGAAGTGAGAGTGTGTCACTGTGCTAAGTGAGTTTTGAAACTAACAAGACTTTAAATGTTTGTCCTAGACAACCGTAGTGTGCTTGTAGGAGTGACGACTCGAAGTGGAGAAGACACGATTTTGACTTGACATTTGGATATAGTTCGGACTCATTTTGCGCTACTTTAGGCCACCTTTGAAAATGTTTTATAGTTTTGAAAATGATTTTATTTTGAAAAGTTCGTCATTGTTTTATTTATAAAATGGTGATCACGTATGGGTTATACACATTTATACAGGAATTATAATGGCATGCTGAGTGCTTTTAAAAGGTTTTGGTTTAAAGGGTGGGTTTCCATACCAAGCAATCAAACCCGGTTCTGTGGAGAGGTCCGTGCCAAACATGAGTAAGGTCGGTTCCTAGTCCAATTCCTCAAGTAGTGAAAGCTCTTGATACTAACTTAAGTATGTATCGCGGTATGATTGACGTTAATCGCTATCCATCATTAGGCCCAGATAAGAATTTGGACCGTCCGGACAGGACGATTGGTCGAAATGGGTGGGTTTAGCATAGGAAGGCCGAATAAAAAGACCTAAGAAGGCCAAGTAATGAAAATCGACAATTGTCTCGTACAAACTATTCTTAACCTTGTTCAAGGTTGACCCTAGGTAACACGTAAGTGTATATTCCCCAGCGGAGTCGCCAAACCGTGATATACAGATTGGTGCTCCTTGCCGAACTGTGGTACACAGGGAACCACGGAGGGGCGCCCTTGGACGGACAAGCGTAGAAACACACATTTGTGGAGTCGCCACCAATATTTATGGAAAATAGGAACCGTTCGAATACTTTATGCCATGTCAAGACACAAAGTAATGACATGAACACTAAGAACTCGTTACCCTTAGCATTCTATGTCTAGAATGACTCTCGTGTTTGCTAATGAACACGGATTCTCACAGAGATCTGGAGTAAGGGGTGAGGGTACGTATTAGCAAGTTCTTTAATCGAACAACTAATACCGCCCGCCTCGATAGAGACCTCTACTAATGATTAGGGAAATCGTTCGTACTTGATATGTTATCAACAATGCAACATCCAACATTTTAATCTTAGCATGTGAATTTGACTATATAGGTGAACATGTAAATAGCACTCAATTATGTGGAAATTGGGATTTAGGGTTAATTATATACGTAAGGCAAAGAAATCATACAATTACAATGACTAAATAAGATTACAATGAATTACAAATATTAAAAAATATTACTGGATCTACGTCAAAAATATACTCAAAACGGAGGTTTGAAGAAAAGGAAAATGATTTGAAAAACTAAAAGACAGATTAGGAGCGAAATACGACTAATAGTTAATTAATTTCGTAATTAAAGCTACATCAAGGCGAAAATAGAAGTTCAGGGACAGAAGTCAACCTTGAACAGGCGCGGCAACAGCTGCGTCCTCTAGAAGAGGCGCATGGCTTGTTGCGTATGTTCTTGAGTTGAATTATGATTGTGAAGTCAGAATCGCGACAGTTTATGTTGTTTTGTCTATTTACAATGGATTATTGATCGATGACTCGAGTAGAAGTGGTTTAACATATTAATTACACTAAAATTTATATCAACAATGAATCCAGAGATTTGATATGACCGAATCGAACCTCTAAACCCAAATTTGATTCAAAGACGAAAACCCGCTAATATTGAATTATTAGGGATCTATGTGAAGAACAAAAAGTTTTATGTGAAAGATAAATACATTTTACGGTTTATAAACAAAGAAAATAAACGAAGAACAAGTTTACAGAAACCAGAGGAACAAGAAAAAGAGCATTGCAGTGTAAACTCACAAGGCATGCAGGAGTGCAGCCTGAGTTCAACTCAACTTCAAAAATAGCAAATGCCCTCAAATTCTGAAATTTTGTGACAAGTAACTAGAATGTTTTATAAGATATTGTAAGAATTTTCAAGATTTTAGGAGGGTTTTGATAAGTGAATATTTTTGATTTTAACCCCCATTTTAGCTCGGTTTTGTTTGGCATTTGTGCTTTGTTAAGCCATTTTATGAGCTAATATCGTCTTCTAGGCAAATTCCTGTGTTCTAACCTGTTTTGTAGGGAAAGTGACGTTTCTACGCCCTTTTTCTATATTTCCCAGCATTTGCCTTGAACCCGACGATTTGAAGAAGCAAGCTTGACCATCATGTCAAAGGCATTTCAAGAAGGTTCACTAACTCAAAAGAGAGAAGAAGTAAAAGACGATGTCGCAGTTGTCGGAAGATCAATCAATTAGGCGGAAGAATTCATCGCTTTGCATCAAACCCTATCAACAAACCCGATTGAAGAGGTCAAGGGGGATGATGGAAGTCAACTCAAAGCAAAGGGAGATGAAACGTTAGTCAAAAGCTTCTAGATGACAATTTACCCGATCGGGTAAGTGTGTACCCGATCGGGTATCTCTGCTGCTTCGAGCAAAATGCTTCAACTTCCTAATTTTGTCCTATATGTTCAATGCTCGACCCCTTCCCCACGAAACCCTAATGCTACATAAAGGATGATCCAGCCCCTCTTCTCAATACAACTCATCTCAATCTCATCAAAACATCCCTTCTCTTCTTACATTTTCTCTTTAGTTTAGTCTTTCTAGTTTAGATCATCTTCTTCTTTTGTCTTTAGTTCTTAGTTTATTTCTGTCCTTTACATATCAAAACATTAGCTTAGATCAATAAGAATTTCAATCTTTGTAGTCTACTTTGTGGGTACAAGTGTTGTAATTCAAGGAACGATTATTCTATGCAAAAAATTTCTATTATTGTTATCGCTTTCGTTGTTGATCGTCGCCTAGGTACTTCTATTCTATCCTTTGTTTATTGTCCTTTATTGTTTTCCATTTGATTGTTATCCTCTTTACATATTATCTTACATTCATTTTCATGTTGTTATAATCGTAATTTCATTTCTTAGATTGTCAATTAGCGTCGTTATTATCGCCTTATAAAGAGTCTTAAATTATTGTCAAAAACAAACTAAACATGTCTATCCTAGTTTTCATTATCACCATCATCTTAGATATAAACATTATCATGAGTGAGTAGTCACCTTTTTAGGGTGTAGGGTAGCCATGTTAGATTGATTAAAAGATGATAATTGGATAAAAGAAATTGTAACAACCCGAAAAGTACCCTATTTTTCTAGTAAAAATATTTTACGGATACTTTTCAGCAAACTTAAGTTTTAAAATAGAATTTATTGTTTCGAGTCGTATTTTGAAATTCCGAGTTCGTATTTGGAATTTCTGAGAGATTTCATGAAAATCCCGTTTTTAGTCATCTTTGACTTTTCTTGACTTTTAAGTCGTCTTTGACTTTTCTTGACTTTTTAAGTCGTCATTGACTTTTCTTGACTTTTTAAGTCGTCATTTACTTTTCTTGACTTGTAAGTCATCTTTGACTTTTCTTGATTTTTAAGTCAACTTTGACTTTCGTTGACTTTTTCCGACTCCAACCTCGTAATTTTAAAGACCGAAATTATTTTGAAAATAATAAATTTAATTATTTTTATTAAGATTTATTTGAATTTATGATAATTTAATATAATTATTTTGAATTTATTCGGAGTTAAAGAATAACTTTTATGATTTACCCCCAAACGTCATTTAACTATTCCCGGGTCAACTTAAGTCCCGAAACCCGACTTGACATGAGTCATACGCCCATGTCACTTTTTTTTCCACTCATATTAGATCTTTTAATTAATATGATTAAACTAATAAAAATATCTAAGATATTTGTAACTTTATCGGTCTGTCAACTTAAACTCCGCAAATCGCGTAAAAACAGACCCGATTCCTCTCCATTTCACACGTCTCTTTTTCCCCTCTTAAGCCTTGCTATTTTCTTTCTTTTCATTACTCACCAACAACTTTTCATTTTACAATCAATCAAATTAAGATCTAATTAATCGTTCTTCATCGTTCTTCATTCGTTCTTCGTCGTTCTTCCTTTGTTCTTCGTCGTTCTTGAGCAAAATCATCATAAAACCTTCATTTCTTAATTAAATCCGTCCTAAATTATATTTCTAGAATCTCCTCTTCGCTCTCCATCTTCAAGTACGGTTTAATTTCAATTCCGTCAAAATCGTTTTCAACACTTTAATTATGGAAAATCAAGTTTTAAATTCTAATAATGTTTTTCTTGTAATTTCTTATAAGGGGAAGATTTTGAAGACGAGTTTGGTGACTCGTATATTTTGGGTGAAGATTAGTAGACGGGTTTTTCTTTACTACTTATTTTGGTGCTACTTGATTTTGCTAGCTAGGTAACGATTCCGAGTTACTCGACGAATATATGTTACATAGCTTTTATTAGCTTTTGTTTCTTTTATTTTTGGTTCATCTTTTGTTTTGGTTCATGTTATTATGATTTATGGAGTTTTAGTAGTAATATGATAAGTGGTATGATTTCTATGTTGTATGGAATTTTTATGTTGGTTAGTGTTCTTGATGAATTTTTATGATTGTTCATAATAATGATTTTTGTATGAATGATGGTTGAATTGGATGTTAAGAATGGATGTTGTTAATTAAAAACATGTTAGAATTTATTTGGAATTGGGGTTGTTGTTTTGGTGGTGGCCGGAATGGGGGGGGCTGTGAACCGGACCAAACCAGCCGGTCCAGGCTGGTTCAGACCCGGTCTGGGTTGGTCCATGGTGGGTCCGGGTTTTGGTCTTTGGGTTGAGTTGATGTTTGATTGTTATGTGGTTGTTTTGACGGGTTTTAATTATGTTAAGCATGCGGGAAATAATTAAGAAACGGTTTTTGTAAAAATTGTAAAAAGGCCAAAACAGCCCAAAACTAGGCCGTGGGGCCCAGTCCAGGCCCATGTGTGTCTCGGCCCAAAATCAGCCCGTGGGTCCCACTTTGGGACTTGTGACGGTTTTTGAGTTATCGTCATTTTATCGTGTTTGTAATATTTAACAAGTGGGAAATTTTTAATAAGTAAATTATTTAAGTAAAAGTATTTTTCATAAAATTATTATTTCTCACATGTTAGAAATTATAATACGAGATCGTAGTTTATTTTGATATCCTTTAAGTCAAGCGGGGGGTTACGTAAGATTTAATAATTCACATGTTAGAAGTTTTTAATAAATAACATGTAATGAATATGATGATTCTTGTTCAAGCCGAGATGACTAAGACTCTGTTTCTAGCCGGTTTGACCAAACGGGTTTGGTCAAACTACGATCTAGTCAGCCCCGTTTTGACTGATGACCCGTCGCGGGACTCGGGTCGGGGATTTGTCTTCAGGTAAGGTTTTATTTTAATGAATGAATGAATGAGCCTTAGTAGATATGAGGCGATATGATATTTGAATGTGATTTATATGCAATTAGTCACATGATGGGATGTTTTTCCCGTGACTGTTTAATTATATGGTTGGTGTCGTGTTGACTAAGTACCCATAGAGAATGATGAGTATATGGCGTCTTGACCATTCTAATTCTAAATGAGTATCTTGGACCATGACATTGATAGGCCGTACTATCTTTAACGAGCATATGGAGTTCACAGCTTGATAGCTTTTGTGTCCCGGCTTGGTGGGTTTATATCCAAGTCAGGGCATGGCTGCCTGATCCGTTTTGGGACTGGAGTCAGCTTAAGTACTAGCCATCTCTGCTTAGGGGGTCGCCTAGTAGAGTTTCTCATAGACGGTTATGTCATGGGAAGGGGAACGGAATAGCTGTTGTCGCTAGGTCTGATCAGTCTAGGACTAGGATGTTTTCCTACCTTGTGGTATAGCCTCGAGTTACAATCGACTATGGACGGTACTAAGAACTTATGCCTGTTTTGTAGAAGTATAAGTCTTTCATGTATGTATGATTCTATGAGTTCTAGAAGGTGAGATGCAAGCCGGCTAGGATTGATAGAGTTTGGATTAACGGTTGTTAACTGATTCACATGATTACGTGTTGATTAGGGTTTGCGTGTATCAGGGCCATGTTACTTGGTAACCGCTGAGCCAGCATACCAGCTTCCCTACCTCGAGTTATATTTTGTTATCGGATTCACATGATAGCTTTCATATGATAGGTTATATGTTAGTTAACTGTTTCATAACATGAAAACCATATCATATATGTTAAGGTTTTGTATTTTCTATATACATTGCTTTTATGTTATTCATGTTTCATTAAACTCGACATTTCGTGGCTGGAGAACTCGGAGTTACTCCCCACTGACTGTGGCTTCCGTGTTTATATTTAATGCGGTCGAACAGGTGGTGTTGCATATTTGGTGTACATGGACGAGCTAGCGAGCGAAGTATTTACCTTGGACCTATATTCGGTTCATAGTTTGTATATTATTGTACACTCTTTTATTTCCGTATTTATACGGGAGATATGTCTCCCGTCTTGTATATTTCTTTTGTATATTAGTATTTCCGTTTTGTAATGACTCTTTTTATTTATGACACCTTCGTATGTATTATCATATTTCTTTTATGTATTTAAATAAATTTTTTTTTCTTTCCGCAAATTTGAGGGTGTCACAGTTGGTATCAGAGCTATTTTGCTCCCGACGCACGTTTGTGTACCCTTGTATAAATAAATTGACCTTAATAAAATAATAAACCGTGAGATAGAAGGGTAAGATGGGTAGATTAGGATTTATGTTGTAGTCTCTTTGTTCTTGCTAAATGATAAGTACTAATCTGTGTTTTAATTTTGCAAGATGCCTCCGAGGATTGACAACACTATTTTGGCAGCTCTTACCGTAATTATCCAAAACCAGCAAAATCTGCAAAACCAGCAAGCTAATCCGATTCCTACTCCTGTTCCTGATCGGGAGAGACACGGGAGTTATACGTGGGTTGCTTCACAGCTATCGAGGAGCCAAGCAAAAACCTACGATGGCGAAGTTGATCCCGTTAAACTTTCTGTGTGGTTACGGGAAATGGAGAAGAGTTTTTCCCTTTATGATGTCCTTGAAGAGGACAAAGTCCGTCTTGCTTCTCACTTCTTAGAGAAGGAAGCGGATCAGTGGTGGACTCTTTCTGGTCCTACCGCGAAGTTGGAGCCTAATTTTGGGTGGGCTCGTTTCCGTGAGCTCTTGGAAGCGAGGTTTTACCCCGACGAGTTGAGACAACAAAAGTTGAAAGAGTTCATGGATTTCAAGCAAGAAAAACTAT
Source organism: Heliosperma pusillum (assembly GCA_022085475.1). Lineage (NCBI taxonomy): Eukaryota > Viridiplantae > Streptophyta > Magnoliopsida > Caryophyllales > Caryophyllaceae > Heliosperma > Heliosperma pusillum. The sequence goes on along the minus strand of JAIUZE010074745.1, from coordinate 5,167 downwards.
CCGTTCAGGAGTTTACTACCCGGTTCAATGAGTTTGCTCATTATGCCACTCGACTTATTAGGGTAGAGGAAGACAAAGCTTTCTTTTATCTGGGAAAGCTTTCTCCCCAGATAAAGGGGAAGATCAGTAGAGGTTCTACTTCTTTTGTCTCGATCTATAATGATGCCATTTGGGCGGAGAGTTCTATCCGGGAGATTGCCGAGGAAGCTCGTACTTCTTATATTGCTCCTAATACTTTTGGCAAGAGACCTTTATATCCTTCTTCCCGGCCTTCCTTTTCTCCCTCTTTTCCAAACAAGAGGAGAAACTTTCAGGGTGGACAAGCTAATCAGAGAAACCGTCCCTTTATTCCGAGCAACAACAACGATCTTAAGGATCGTACCTGCTTTCGGTGCAAGAGGCCTATTCATCCGGGTGTTGGTTGCTTCAACAAGCCCCTAGTATGTTTTAATTGTCAAAAACCGGGGCACAGGTTTAATGAATGTCCCGAGAGGAAGAAGACGGTTTCTACACCGGTTATTTCTGGGCGACCTAAGGGTCGTATCTTTATTATGAGCCGCGCTGAGGCGGATGCCCAACCCGATATTGTGACGGGTATGTTCTCGATTTATGATTTACCGTGTTTAATTTTATTTGACACGGGAGCTTCTTTATCTTTTATTTCCATGAGACTATCCGATAAGTTACCGCTTAAAGCTTCAGTAGGAGAAACTACTCCTATATCGTTACCATACGGAGAAGTATTTTCATGTTCTTATCTTCATTCCGACATTCCAATATCCATAAATGGATCTATTTTTCCGGGGAATCTTTTACGTTTTCCTCTTGAAGAGTTCGATATTATTTTGGGCATGGATTGGTTATCTACTTATCATGCTCGATTCGAGTGCCGTGATCAGAAAATTATTCTTAAAAGTCCTTTGGGTGCTCGTATTTCTTATCAAGGGGTTAGAAAGCAAGCTTGGGTGAAGTTAATTTCCGCTATGAAAATGTTGAACGTTTTGAAGAAGGGTCATAAAGCATTTCTATGTGTAGTGACTACTTCCGATTCTTCTCTTCCTCCTTTAAAGGATGTTCTTATTGTTCGAGATTTTCCCGATGTATTTCCCGATGAATTACCCGGGATTGCTCCTGAAAGGGATGTTGAATTTTCCATTGATCTAGTTCCTGGAACTGGACCAATTGCCAAAGCTCCTTATCGTATTGCTCCTTCTGAATTGAAGGAGTTGAGAATTCAACTTGATGATTTAATTGAGAAAGGCTTTATTAGGCCTAGTGCTTCTCCTTGGGGTGCTCCCGTATTATTTGTCAAGAAAAAAGACGGTTCTATGCGGATGTGCATCGATTAAAGTAATTGAAAACCGTGTCTTGTTCACATCCCAAAACAAATATCCTCTTCCGCGTATTAATGATCTCTTTGACAAGTTACGTGGTGCTTCTATTTTTTCAAAGATTGATCTTAGATCGGGTTATCATCAGATTCCCGTTCGGGAAGCAGATATTCCGAAGACTGCTTTCAGCTCGAGGTATGGTCATTTCGAATTCAATGTGATGCCATTCGGTTTGACTAACGCTCCAGCTATATTCATGGATAAGATGAATCGTACCTTCCGGGAGTATCTTGATAAATGTGTGGTGGTATTCATTGATGACATTCTGATCTTTTCAAAATCTAAGGAAGAACATGCTATTCATCTTCGAACCATTTTGGGTGTTCTTCGACGCCAAAAGTGGTATGCTAAGTTCTCCAAATGTGAATTATGGTTGCCCGAGGTATCTTTCCTTGGTCATGTCATTTCCAAAGACGGTGTTATGGTCGATCCAGCTAAAATTGAGGCGGTTGTGGATTGGAAAAGTCCGAAAAATGTGTCCGAGATACGGAGTTTCCTTGGTTTAGCGGGGTATTATCGTCGGTTTGTGAAAGATTTCTCCAAATTAGCAAGACCGATGACTCAATTGCTAAAGAAGGAAGCAAAGTATATTTGGACTGATGAATGTGAAATTGCCTTCTTAAGAAGAGATTGACTACCGCACCGGTTCTAACGTTACCAGATGATGAAGCCGATTATGATGTTTATTGTGATGCTTCAAAGCATGGTTTGGGATGTGTCTTGATGCAGAATAGAAAGGTTATTGCTTATGCTTCTCGACAACGCAGGGTTCATGAAGTGAATTATCCGACTCATGATCTTGAGTTAGCAGCTGTAGTACATGCCTTGAAAACTTGGAGACATTATCTTATTGGAGTTCATTGCCGAATTTACACCGATCATAAGAGCTTGAGGTGCATTTTTACTCAGAAGGAATTGAACATTAGGCAGAGAAGATGGTTGGAGTTAGTGAATGATTATGATGCTGAGTTGATTTATCACGAGGGAAAAGCAAATGTCGTGGCAGATGCTTTGAGTAGAAAGACTAGTCATTCATTAAATGCTCTTGGTACCTTACCCGATGAACTAGTAACTGAATTTCAGAAGCTTCAGATACAGTTTGTTGGGAAAGGATTTGATTATCTTGGTGCTTTGACAGCGGAACCTGATTTTTATCGAGAGATTCGTACTTGTGTACCGGAGGATGCTACTTTTATCGCCATACGAGCAAAAATATTACTTGGGCAAGCTAAGGATTGTGTGGTGGATAATGATGGCTACCTTCGTTACCATGGTAGAATGTATGTTCCGAGAAGTGCCGAGTTGAGAAATAGAATACTTGATGAAGCTCACCTTTCTCCTTATTCTATTCATCCGGGTGGTGACAAAATGTATAAAGATTTGAGACCACAATTTTGGTGGCCTAGGATGAAGATTGAAGTGAAGGAGTATGTTAGTAGATGTCTTACTTGTCAGAAGGTGAAGATTGATCATCAAAGACCCGGAGGTTTGCTACAACCTTTGGAAATTCCTCTGTGGAAACGGGAGTCTATTTCTATGGACTTCGTGATGGCTTTACCTAGAACTGCTAGTGGAAAGGATGCCATATGGGTTATTGTTGACCGTTTGACCAAGTGTGCTAGATTCATACCTATCAGGGAGACTTCGAGAATAGATGTTTTAGCTGATTCCTATGTGAGAGAGATAGTACGCTACCATGGAGTTCCTAAAGATATAGTTTCAGATCGTGACCCGGGATTTGGTTCCCGATTCTGGACAGCTTTGCAAGAAGCCATGGGTAGTAAATTGTTGATGAGCACAGCTTTTCATGCCGCTACTGACGGTCAAACTGAGAGAACGATTCAAACCTTAGAAGATCTTCTTCGTGCTTGTGCTTTAGACTTTCATACATCTTGGGAGAAGTGTTTGCCTTTGGTGGAATTTTCTTATAACAACAGTTATCATGCTTCTATCAAGCTGTCACCATACGAGGCTTTATACGGTAGGAAGTGCCGTAGTCCTGTTTGTTGGGATCAAGTACAAGATGATCATATGTTGAGTCCCGACATTGTTACTGAAACGATCGATCAAGTTCAAGTCATTCGAGAACGAATGAAAGCCGCTCAAGATAGACAGAAATCCTATGCCGATGTTCGTCGTCGACCGCTTGAATTTGATGTTGAAGACCGTGTATTCCTTAAAGTATCACCAATGAAAGGAGTGAAACGGTTCGGAGTGAAAGGGAAGTTGAGTCCTAAATATATTGGACCGTTTCGTGTACTTCAAAGAGTTGGTCCTGTTGCTTATCGTCTGGAATTGCCTCCGAACTTGAGCAAAGTTCATGATGTGTTCCATGTTTCTCAGTTGAAGAAGTATATCAGTGATCCGAGTCATATTAATCAAGAAGAAGTGTTGGACTTGGAACCTAATTTGGCTTTGGAAGAAAGGCCGATTCGTATACTTGAAAGGGCTAACAAACAACTCCGAAACAAGGTGGTACCTTTAGTTCGTATCCTTGGCGTTGTGGAAACGTCGAATCAGAAACCTGGGAACCCGAAGCTAAAATGTTAGCTAAATATCCCGAGCTCTTTGCGTGAGGTAAATTTTCCTTCTTTCTTTCCTCTTTCTATTCGATTTAACCGTTCGAAGATGCTGTTCCTTCTACCGATATTCGTGACTGCTGACGAGAACCTGCCGTTCCGTAGATAAGACCCCGTATTTTATTACAAATATATTTTTAACAGTTTTGAAATAGACCTACCTATATGTTACGTTCCTTCTTCTAAGTTTCGAGGACGAAACTTTTTAAAAGGAGGGGTGATTGTAACAACCCGAAAAGTACCCAATTTGCTTAAGCAATAGCTTAGGGAAACTTTTCAGTACAACTTAAGTTTTTAAAATAGGAATTTTTGTTCGGAGTCGTATTTTGAAATTCCGCGTTCGTATTTGGAATTTTTGAGAGATTTCATGAAAAGACCGTTTTTGGTCGTCTTTGACTTTTCTTGACTTTTTAATCGTCTTTGACTTTTTCTTGACTTTTTAAAGTTGTCATTTACTTTTCTTGACTTTTAAAGTCGTCTTAAACTTTTCTGAACTTTTAAGTCATTTTTGACTTTTCCCGACTTTTTAGTCGATTTTGACTTTCGTTGATTTTTCCCGACTCGCTTTACAAGTTTGAAGACCGAAATTTTATTTAAAAAAATTATATTTTTGATTTATTTTGATTTATATTTATTATGATTTATCATAATTTAATATAATTATTTTGAATTTATTTGGAATTTAAAGAATAACTTTTACGGTTTTTAACCGAACGTCATTTAACTATTCCCGACGCATCGTAAAGCGCGCAACAAAATCGAAACTCGACTTTGGCATGAGTCACACGTTGATGTCATCGCTTTCCACTCACCATTAGATGTTTTATTTATTTTGATTAAAATAATCAAAATATCTAGATATTTACTCACTTTATCGATCCGTCAACGAAGATTACGCAAATCGAGCAAAAACAGACCGAATCCTCACCATATCACACGGCTACTTTAGTGCTCTAATAGACCTTGATATTTTAATTACTTTTGATTAATATATCTAAATATCTAGATAACTATTTACTTTATCGATCAGTTAACGAAAACTACGCAAAACGCTCGAAATCGGACCCGACAAGCTCAACATCACACGGCTCCCTTACCCACTCCTAAGCCTTGATATTTTCATTATTTTTCATTTTAATATCATAATATCTTGATATTAACTTTATCGTAAATTATATTTAATCATTTACCGTAAAA
>JAIUZE010074743.1:0-25416 GCA_022085475.1 Heliosperma pusillum | reverse complement strand
AACCGACTCAAAGTGGGAACATATCGAAAACCGTCACAAAACATGTGATACATGCGAAGGAGATATCAAATATCCAAAACATGAATATTATAAGACATTACGTAAAATTATATGATAAACCGATCATGCGAACTATTATAAATTACGAGTTTTAAAAGTCAAGGGAAAACAACACAGCCGTGTTGCAGGCCGGGCAGGAGACCGGTGGCCGGTGGGCCGGCTCAGAACACAGGCAAAATCCCAAAAACAGAGAAAAGAGGTCTGGGTCGGTCAGTCGACCGGCACAGACAATCACAACAAAATCAAAACTTCAATACTGATGTGTTCCAGGCCGGTGGATGGACCGGTGGCCGGTTGGCCGGCCTGGAGCACCTCTTATACAAAAATCCCATTTTCCAAATGAGTTACTGGAGTGTTCCCAGCCGGTTGGCAGACCGGCGGCCGGTCGACCGGCAGGGAACCCCAGTTCACCCGAGAGCCTCTTACACTTAACCAATTCATTTCCAAAACATTTCAATTCTCATATATACTTCAAATAATCATCAACAATCAATATATATCATCAATATTCATCATATAACATCATTTACTAATCATAGCATGCATCCTAATCTTCCTAATCGTAATCTAATACGATTTTCTAGCATATAACATGTAAAACACATAAGTGATACCGAGTAACCCTTCACCGTTACCTTTATGCGTCTCTAATGATCGTCAAGCTCCTCTTCTATAAGGAAATAGTCTTTGTCGGGATCTTGGAGGTCGCCACCTACAAATAGATCGTAAAAAGATGAATAACGTTCATCTTGAGAAAGACGGAAAGCTTGAAAAGCGAGAAAGACGATAATTTTATTATCAATACGGATAGAGGAAGGTTAGGGAAGAATAATAAGACGAACTTACGTAAATTCTATCAAGTAACGAAGAAGATACGCGAATTCCAAAATCGAATTCAAAGAGGGAAAGTTGATTTCTTAGAGAGGAAGAAAAGTGTGTTTGATTTTGTGTTGAAATGAAATATTAGGTTAAGGAAGGGAGTAGTGTGAGTTGTGTAGGAAAAGGTCAAAGACGGTTTCAAAGTCAAGAAAGTCAAACCCGACTCAAAAGTCAAGAAAAGTCAAACTCGACTTAAGACGGGATTTTCATGAAATCTCGCAGAAATTCCACATACGAACTCGGAAATTCTAAATTCGACTCGGAACTTAAAATTCTAATTTAAAACTTAGATTTACTGAAAAGATTTCGTAAAATATTTCTACTAGAAAAATAGGGTACATTTCCGGGTGTTACAAAGTATCTAGTCCTATTAGAGAGGAGAGGAGCCGTGTGATGTTAGAAGAAACCGGGTCTGATTTTAATCGATTTGCGTAATTTAAACTGACGGATCGATAAAGTTACAAATATCTTAGATATTCGTATTAGTTTAATCGAAAGAATTCAAATATCTAATGTGAGTGGAAAAAGATGACATGGGGCGTGTGACTCATGCCAAAGTCGGGTTTCGGGTTTGTTTCGGGACATAAGTTGTCTCGGGAATAGTTAAATGACGCTCGGGTTTAAATCGTAAAACCTTCTCTTTAATTCCGAATAAATTCAAAATAATTATATTAAATTATCATAAATTCAAATAAATCTTAATAAAAATAAATTAAATTTATTATTTTTCAAATATAATTTCGGTCTTTAAAATTACGAGATGAGTCGGGAAAACTCAACGAAAGTCAAAGTTGACTTAAAAACGGGATTCTCATGGAATCTCGCAGAAATTCCAAATACGAACTCGGAAATTCCAAATTCGACTGGAAACAATAAATTCCAATTTAAAACTTAAATATGCTGAAAAGTATCCGTAAAATATTTTTACTAGAAAAATAGGGTACATTTCGGGTTGTTACATTGACTGACTTAGTTGACCCGTAGATGCTGATATTGCAGTAGACCGAATCCCAGCATATTTTTCCTTTATCTGATTTATTTCGTGTTAACCTCTACCTTTTCTTTCTCTTCCCTTAAATATTATTTAGTTTAGTTTAAAACCAAATCGAAATCCCCAGACTGTGACTGACAGACTTAGATTACAGTTAGTTAATTTCCTCCCTGTGGAGATCGACCCTACTTCCGCTATCTTCTTTAGTTAGTAGACTTAGGCTTTTATTTTTGGTGTATAACGACTCGCATCAAATTTTGGCGCCGCTGCCGGGGAGGCAATTTAATTTTCTGTTTATTTGTTTCTGTCTCGTCTTAAGGAATTTCTAATTCCTTAAGACTGTTCTTATTTTTCTCTCTATAGTTGTGTATGCGCAGGTCCCAAAGGTTCGAGTTAGTGGAAGCTGATCCAGAGCCCAAAAGAACCTTCTTACGCAGAAAGAGAGGGTTAGATAAGACTGTTCAGGAGGAAGACTTGAGTACTTCTGACTCCGTCTTCGACAGTTTTATTTTCGAGGAAGATTCGACTGTTGAGACTACCGTACCAGCGAAGATGCCTAACATTGCTAGTCACTCTGAGCCCACCACTGCATGTATACCCCAGGGATTCAAACTTGCAACGGACAAAGATGGAACTTCTTTTGATCTTCGTCCGTCTTATATCAAGCTTGTTCAGCAGGACAAGTATAGGGGTGTGGCTGGGGAAGATCCGAGAAAGCATATGGAGACTTTTGATGATTACTGCTCTTCTATTCCAGTTTCTAAAGGGGTGACACAAGACAAGATCAAGGAGGTTTTGTTCCCTTTTTTCTCTTACCGACAATGCCAAAGATTGGTTGAAGAATCTGAATAGAGAAGAACTTGGCATTACTGAGTGGACTACACTTGCATTGGCCTTCTACAAGAAGTATTTTCCACCATAGAGGACGAATGCTTTGAGGGGTCAGATTACAAATTTCAAGCAGACAGTTCATGAAAATCTCTATGAGTCCTGGGATCGATTTAAGACGCTAGTGAGGTATGTTCCTCACCATGGGTTCGAACAGTGGTTTCTATGTAACCAGTTTTACAACGGGTTGTATGATGATCATCGAGCTATCTTAGATGCCGCATCGAACGGGAGATTTCAGAAGGAGATAGATGATGATAAGGGTTGGAAATTGATCGAGGAGATGGCAACCCACTGTGCTGAATATGGTAATCCGCGAAGTGGTACACGGACAGTAGCTAGTGTTGATTCTGACGGTCTGGTTGCTAAATTTGATAAACTCAATGCCAGACTTGACAAATGGGAGAAGCAGGCTGCAGATAACCAGCAGACGGTTCATTTGCTGCAGCGAGATAAAGTGATCACTTGTGAAAGGTGTGGCGAAACTGGTCACACGGCTGTAGATTGTCTTACAGAAAAGGAGCAAGTTTGTTCCTTTCAACAATATCGTCAAGGGAGTGGTTACTATAATCAGGGGAATATCCATCCCAACTTGAGATGGACGAGCCAGAATGTCCTAAATCCTACTACTCCACCACAGCAGCCGACTTATCAACCGCCGCATAAGCAAGGATTCCAAAAAATCCAGTCTTCACAACAAGCTAGTTCCTCATCTGGAGGAATTTTTGAAGTTGGAGAGCTAAAGTCGATGATACAAGCTTTAGCTACCTAATTGAGCAAATCTGATCAAGCAACGAATGCTACCATTAAACTCTTGGAGTCGCAGATTGTTCAGTTGGCGGGAGCTGGATCGAGTAGGCAACCTGGCCAGTTACCGTCCCAGACCGATAAGAACAAAGAGACACTGAACATGATCACTCTGCGAAGCGGTCTCGCTTATGACAGTCCTGCTGGTACCGTTGCTGATATCTCTGGTGCGCATTCCAATGTTTTGAAGGGTGATGCTGATATTGTGATCGATCGAGGAGTTTATTCTAGTCGATCGAATGATTTGAAGGGACATTCACTCGATCGAGAGGTTGCATTTCCTCGATCGAGTGAATCAGAAAGACAGAAACTCGATCGAGAAGGTTCAGTTGATCGATCGAGTACTTTGACTGATGATGCTGCTCGATCGAGCAGTTTGAGTTCCAATAATGATCGATCGAGTGACATCGATACTCGATCGATGGGTCCTAATGAGCGAGAAGCTCGATCGAAGGGGTTAAGCAAGCGGATGATTAACAACGCAATTGGCAAGGATACGCAACGTGGATCACCTGACGTTCCAGTTCCGTTTCCCGGTCGGTTGAAGAAGGCTAAGGTCGAGAAGGAATTTGTTCGGTTCGCTGACATTGTACGCGATCTTAAGGTGAATGTTCCATTTGACGACCTCTTATTAAAGGTACCCTCTTACTTGAAATTTATGCGTGAAATTCTTTTACGTAAGAGGTCAGTCGATACTGTAGAGACTGTAGCTTTGACTGAGGAATGCTCCGCGTTCCTCCAGAACAAATGCCCACCTAAACTGTCCGACCCAGGTAGCTTTTCCATACCGTGTCATATAGGTACCTATCTTATAGATAATGCGTTATGTGACCTAGGAGCTGGTGTTAGCGTCTTACCTTTGTCTTTAGCCAAACGGTTAGGCTTCACCAAGCTTCAGTGTACCAACATGACGGTGCAAATGGCAGATAGGACCTTGTCCCGACCTTTAGGAGTCATAGAGGATGTTCCTGTGCAAATAGGGAGATTCTTTATCCCGGTCGACTTCATAATATTGGACATACCTGAGGATTCTCACACTCCCATCATTTTGGGAAGACCGTTCTTGCATACTGCGCAAGCAGTTATTGATGTCGGGTTACGGACATTAACTTTTCAGATAGGTGGGGAGAACCTAGTTTTCACTCTGTCTCGTGCTAGTAAAGGTCTCATGCTTGTTTCACCATGTCACGCGCTTCCCTTAGCTGACTTCACACCTGATTTGTTTATGCTTGACAAAGCTTCGGTTCCTATCGAGCCTATAGCTCCTGTTTTTGATATTCCTATTGCTACCGTAACACCTCCGCCCCAGCTTGGGAGCGAATTGGAGGAACACGCTGTTGTGTGTTGTCTTACAGATAATAGATCGGCAGCATTGGAGCTGAAGAAGGGAGAGCCATGTTCGCGTGATGGTATCAAGAAGAAGTCCAAGAAGGACAAAGGAGTTCGCACATATTCGAGTGATTCGGAAGTGGAGCTAGACTCCAAGAAAAGATCGTATGTGTGGAAAAAGAAGTCGGAAATTACCGCAGCTGAGGGTAATTCCGCAAGTCAAAGGCCTAACGGTGGCCTTGTCACAAAACTATTCGGTTATTAGCCGGGTTTGCAACCCCGTGCAATTTGTAAATAACAATTTATTGCGTTTTCGTTAGACAATTAGACTATTTACTTAGATTAGACGTTACGTTATAATCCGTAGTTTAGATAAACAATTTACTTTTCTTGTTAGACATTTTTTGGTATTTTTTGGGTATCGTTTTTGCAGGAAAAAGAAGCGGAAATCAATTGCTAAAAGTCGAAGGCTGTGCAAAAAGGAAAACCATTCGATCGAGTAAATTGTTACTCGATCGAGAGATTTGGGGAAGCTGTTGTTTTGTGAGTTTTTCTGTTTATTTTTTCCATTCTTTGTATATATTTCATCCCTTAGGAACATGAATTAGGTTGTGTTTCCCTTTCCCTTATATGTTGTTGTGCTGTAGCCAATGAGGACATTGTCTGTTTTGGTTTAGGGAGGTGTTTTGCATCCTTTTGCGTCTGCATTTGCATTTGTATTGCATTCACGTTTACAATTCATGTTAATTAGAAAAAAATTGAAAAAAATCAAAAATATCACGTTTATTTTTGCATATAGTCGAGTCGGATTGGAGTCTTGTTCGTGATGAAATTGCACACAAGTCTATTTTATGCTATTCCTTGCACCATTCTTGACTTACTTAGTAAAATCGAAGTAGTGAACTATTGAATTTTGTCTTGGAATTTAAATTTGACTATTAGACTTGACTCAACATTTTGGCAAACTACTTATATATTCTGAGTTTTAGAGCCTATAACTGGTGACATTTATGACCAGTTCATCTAGGAATGAGAGTAGTTACTCCCCACATCTCGTGTCATTTGCTTGTATATGAACTTTGATTTCTTATTGCCTGCACGCATTGGGTTTGTGGTCGGTATTACGTGTTTTGAGAATATTTGCATCTCCCTTTTCCTCATTTTACCCCATTAACTCCACATAAAGCCATATCTGCCTGTTGCCCTTAACTACATTCTAAACTGAGCCTACCTTTGCCGAGCTAGTTTAGTAGTCGAGGTATATTTTACTGTTGTGTCAGTTTTTGACTCGTTTTCATTGATTGGAGTGGGTATTTGCGAGAAAAAGAAGAGAAGTGATGAATAGTACCTCGATCGAGCAGCTTTTAGCTCGATCGAGCAGATGTTGCTGTATGTTACCTCGATCGAGTGACTTATTTCACTCGATCGAGGGGTTTTTCCCTCGATCAGCCAAGAAAGAAAAAAAAAAGAAAAAAATGAAAAATGAAAAAAATATAATGAGAAAAAATAATTGGCTGAAGTTTTTGTTATTTACACCTCCTATGCTTATTATTATTTGTCGAGGTGTTTTATGGGATTTGTGTTGTATATGCCTAGATATGTTAAGGCATCGAGCTTAGTTTTTGATAGTTGGAAGAATGGAACGAGTTCTATTACGGTCTTGTTAGGAACTAGCTTGGCTATTTACCCTCACATTTCCATTAATTGTTTTGCCCCTTCTTACCAATTAGCCTCACATATCCATATTTTTGCAAATGTTCGGCACGTGATAGTCCTTGAACGGTGGTTATGCGTGTGTACGGTGCTTGAATCATCTTTCATATTAGTTAGCAATGCATGTTGTGTCGGTCGTAGTCTAGGTGAGTGACTATATTTTCTTCTCTCTTTCTTATACATATTTACTTACCATTTGCTTGTTGAGAGAAGAGTGACCCGTGAGAGTCCGAATTTGGTTGAGTCTTGCAGGGTCGAAAGTCTAATTTATTTCCAAGATTGTATAAATTCGTCCACTTTCGTATTAAGCTTTGTAGCGATTGAATGAGTGCATTAAACGGTTTAGCATTGACTTATAGCTAGCTCTGAGACTTACTCCATTCCCCTGGGTTCATTTAGTTCCATATATCTGCATTTAGTTTGCTTGAGGACAAGCAAAAGTTTGGTTTGGGGAAGTTTGATGCGTGTATTTTATATAGACTTTTTAGTCCATTTATGCACGCATTTCTATGTCATTTAGGTGATATTATGTCACTATATGCCCCTATTTGGCTACTTTGTACTTTCATTACCATTCTGTAGGTACAAGCTGCGTAGTAGCGGAAACCGAGCCAAAACAGTCCACTTTGCATACAATTAGGAGAATGGAAGGAACGGAATAGAAGCTCTTGCATGGGAAAGCGTGAAACCGCTCACAATCAAGTCCAAAGCCACGACCAACACTATGTGCTAGGCCAGAGGACCTCGATCGACCATATCTTTGGTCGATCGAGGGGAGTACTGATGAAGAAGACTCGATCGGAGGATTTGTTGCTAAAGAAGACCTCGATCAAGCTGTCATCTGCTCGATCGAGGGGTAGCTGTTGAAGAATTGGTCGATCGAGAGGATGAAGTCCTCGATCGACTGATATTCTCGAATAAAGGCCTCGATCGAAGGGGATTTTTCCTGGATCGAGTGAAATCTGTCACGGGCCTTAAGTCCGTAGACTAATTAGGTTAGAAGTCGTGTTATGCATTATATAAGACTCTAAGTTCGTCAATAATGGCGGATTATCGACTACTTAACAGACACTTATCATTCACCATTAGTTTCTGAACTTTCTTAATCTTTAAGTTTACATTCGGGTTTATTATCGACGCGGATTTGTTCTTTACGCCGGATTTGCTAAGATTGTAAACTCTTTTATCTCCTTTATTCTTAATCTTTGTTCTAGTCTTAATTACTGTTTTACCTTTCTTAATTGATGCGTTATTGTTCTTTATGCTTGTTAATTACGATTATATCATGTCTAATGTCATATATTCAATCGTCTTTATTGCTAGCATCATTAATAGTATGAGTAGCTAATTCGCTTATATGTTAGGATGAGGAAAACTTAATAAAGGCATTATAGGATAGAGTATATTAGTTAATCTTGAATATGAGAATCAATCTAAGCAATATAATTGAGGTTAGTCGAATGAGTGCACGCAGGAGACTAGCTAGGCAGTTAACCCCGACCTGGATCGAGATATTGGAAGGGAAAGGCTTGCTTAGAATTGATAGGTGACTCCTAAGAGGACGAGAGTTAATTAGGAAAATCCCTAGGGTGGTTTGACACCGAGAGGAGAAAACCATTGCCCTTTTCATTGATAGATTGACTGACTTAGTTGACCCGACTTTCCGGGCAAGAAGAAGACAAGCACTTGCTTCTTTAAGAAGATCTCCCATTGTTACTTCCACAAATATTCAACCATCCTCATCTGATTCATCCACTTCATAACCCTCCAATTTCACCTTATCACCCTTCATCATACTAACAAACCACCTTCCAATCCCTTCTACCATAAATTCACCCACTTCCTAGGGTGGTTTGAGACCGAGAGGAGAAAACCATTGCCCTTCTCATTGATAGATTGACTGACTTAGTTAACCCGTAGATGCTGATATTGCAATAGACCGAATCCTAGCATATTTTTCTTTTATCTGATTTATTTCGTGTTAACCTCTACCTTTTCTTTCTCTTCCCTTAAATCTTATTTAGTTTAGTTTAAAACCAAATCAAAACCCCCAGACTGTAACTGACAGACTTAGATTACAGTTAGTTAATTTCCTCCTTGTGGAGATCGACCCTACTTCCGCTATTTTATTTAGTTAGTAGACTTAGGCTTTTATTTTTGGTGTATAACGACTCGCATCAGTCGCGGCCACGGTCCCGCTGTGGCTTTCCAGGTGGTAGTCTCATAGGGTGGTCAGGGTTTACAGAGTATGAGGAATATAGGTGTTTAGAGAGAGAAACATCATTGGAAAAATAATTATTTTTGATTTAAGAATTACGTCCCGGAATATATTTATCGCGGTCTGATTTCCGTCACACCCGACCGAGTAAGTGTGCACTCGGTCGAGTAGGATCCACCCGGTCGAGTGGGCCTCACTCGGTCGAGAGACTTATGCACTCGACCGAGTAAACTCTACTTGGTCGAGTTCAACCTGCTGAAGAGTATAAATTTCCCGAAATCTCATCTTACGGACAACTCCCTTCGGTCAGAGGTCAGTCAAAAGTCGGTCAACGTCTCTAAAATACCGGGAATTACACGGTGTCCCTTGAATTTATTGAAGTTATAATTTGTATAAACAATTTATTAAAGTAAACTTTTGTTTTTATAATAAAGTGACATTCGCGGTTTTGTTTTTAAAGTTTTTAAAATCTCGTATTTTCCGCTGCAAATCTATATGTTTACTTTATTACTAAATCGCGAGGTGTCACAGGGCTCACCATTCCAATTTTCCGATTCAAATAACTTCAAGGCTTATCATCCACAACTTAAAGAAATTTCTCATTCACAAACCACAAAATCTTAAGAGAAAACAATTACAAATTCCAAATAATACATGGCCAAACACATGGCGTTGATACATCTATTGAATTCATTCAACTCAACTATAAATTAAGATGCATCGATCTTCAGTTATGAAAATATTCCTCAAAGTTTGGGCACAAATCCTAATTACCGTAAAGTAAGGACTCTTTTATAATCCCATACACAGAGTCATCTAATTCTCAAATTATCCTCAAGGCAACTATTATAATAATAAACAAAAGCGAACTATCATTCCAATAAACGCGAACCTCGAACTAACACCACAACATCAAGCTCGAAAATCTAAAGCCACCAAGAGAGAATACAACATCACTATTAGGATCCATCCTAGAACTTAAGTTCTATTTCTCATGATCATATACAACATGAAATTTGCAGAATCTAAAGACAAATATTCTAGATCAAGAATCCCAAAATACATTACACTCGTTCTCTTTTAAGCAAGCGAGATATCCAACCCACTAGAAGAAAGATGAAGCAATAACGAGTTAGGGAACGATAAGGAATCTCAAGGAGAACACGAGAATAATCAGGCACGAGATTAAAAGAGATGAACGCTGAAAATAACGAGGTCATGAGCAAGAGATAAAGCAGATAATAGAGTTATGAAGATAACCGGGTAAGAAAGAAGGTATGAGAATGCGATTTCTTAAAAATCAATTTCGACAAAAACTTGCAAGAAAAGAAATGGAAACAGATAATGGTACGAGTAAATATATAAGGTTTAATCCACAAGTTTTCCCTTTTCAAACATAGGTCGATAGTAAAACAACTTATTCCTCGAACAAAGGTCTCTCAAAAGGAACCAACTTACCACAAATCATCAAAATAAGGTACACCTAAATTTGACAAATCTATTACTTTCCAATTATCCATCCATTCACATAATACGGATTACCAAAAGCGGAATTGTAGCGCAAGAATAATAACATTCTTTTAACTCCAATGTCTAACACAACCTCAAAGGTTTCAAATACCGAAAGACTAACAAAGACTTCTTCATACTAGTCCCTTTTCAACTCCTATAAACCACAAGGTACAACACCAAATAAAACGTCATCATCAACATCCAAAGGCATCTGCATCATCTCTCACATTATTGAATTTCACTCGTATATATAATTCTCAAGTAACATGATTCATCTAACCATGACAACTTACTACTTCAAACTATTCTCCAATACCATAAAGATAAGATCATAGCTTTAAATCCAAAAATTATAGCCAAGTACTTTTCCACCAAGCCTATAACCAAAAATACACACTAGGAAACCACAAGAAGTAACTAAGTCTCAAAGGCATTTTACAACTCAAGGTATCATCCAAATATTCTCACTTATAACAACTACCTCTAACCTAGGTATGATCATCAAGACACCCTAATATTACCAAACTCCCAAGTTCAAAAGATTAAGTCACAACCAAGCTCAAAGGTCTTAGGCAATTCACTCAATCAACCTCACATTATCAATTCTCATGAATCATTCACACGTACACCATGGCAAGCCTATATGAATTAATATCTCCAAAGCATAACACACTAGACTTTCCCTAGACTCCATCACGCACTCACCATTATAGGGTGAAACTCAAATCTACACAACATTCCTCAAAGTCTCAAAATTCACTCACCCAAAGCCATTACACCACAAATAAAGGGGAAGGTATCCACAAAAGGTCACACGGGTAAGTTAAGGATATAAAAGGTAAGATTGAGGAAAGTGACATCAGAAAGTCTCAAGGAGAGAAGTAACTGGAATAGATGAAGAAGCATCTAGATAGAGGGAAGAGAGCAAGGTACACCATAGATAAGAAAAATCATCGATGAGGTTGAAACACCCTTCCATTAGGCTTGTCAATATTCAATCTTCGGCAGAAGATACTTCTTCTAGGTAACACATGGTCCACTTGAAGACGGTAGATACAACAAGGATAACATTACTCAACACAATTAACAAACATGTTAGAACCTAACAAAAATCAAGTACACTAAAGACTACCATCTTAGGTCCTTAAGTCTACCCATACCTCATTCCTTATTCATTAGTCAAGTTATTTAAAGTTAAGGTGCACGAATGTGCGTTGGGAGCGTTATAGCTCTGATAACAACTGCGACACCCCGCAATTTTGCAATAAAGTATACACATAGATTTGCAGTGGAAAATACGAGATTTTAAAAACTTTAAAGGCAAATCCACGAATGTCACTTTATGTTATAAAACCAAATCTTACTAAATAAATCGTTTATACAAACTGTAACTTAAATAGATACAAGGGACACCGATCCCTTGATAAATACACAAATAAGATAACAAACTAATATAAACTACAACACTAAAGGTAAATCGCTGTAAGTACAACGCTCACTAACTCACACGTCAAAACCCCATGCAACACCTATAACACCCCGGCCAACCCCTGGGTCGGGAGCGGTCACTCATGGTAGCTTGCCAAGCTATCTACATGGCCCACAAATCAACACGGGTCCTTTTGTAACAACCCGGATTTTTAAAAACAAAATAAATACCTTAATATTAAATTATCCATCAGAGTACAAAGATGAATAGGGTCAAGGTGGCGGAAACACCTGACCAATCCGGATCGATACTCAAATCCAAAACTAAACTAATACATTATTAATAATTCTTAACTTAATTAAATTCCTAAATAAATTATTCTTCTCGCCACAAGTCTTTCCAGCACAACATCCAGACAAGCAGCAACCAATTCAACCTGAGAATGGGGGTCGACAATTAGTCGGGAGTAACTAGATGCTCTCCCAGTCATGTTTACAACATGCTGAATTAATAACAATCTATAATAACAGACAGTAATCATAAATGACATGTGAAGCAATCTACACAATATGACGTACATTCGAACTTACCAAGAGTGAACGAAACCTACATGAATGCAATCCTGCAGACCTAGACCATATGCAACCACTAGACCATGAATACATTTAAGACCCAAAGTAACAGACGATCCACAGCAACGTAAGGCACAATGCTAGCATGAAAGCATAACGAATAGAGCGAACGCCCGTTAGAGCGTATAACCACTGCCTCTAACTTGCCAGAGCGTATAACCACTGCCTCTAGCTGACGGAGCGTATAACCACTGCCTCCATCGGTGTGGAGCGTATAAACACTGCCTCCACGGTACTATGTATAGCGTATAACCACTGCCTATATGTCTAAGACCTGGCCAGACTCTCGATGCATTAACTGTACATCAAACGACACTCGGGGACCAGAGCGTATAACCACTGCCTCTGACCAATCCCGACCATAGACCAAAATAAACACCCGAAGGTTAGCGTTTGTTCATTCCGAATAGTATATAACTGATACTACCGTCATCTATTCAACCAGCAACAAACAAATGCACAGTATAACTGACTATACAAACCCAATGCGTGAACCACGTCACGACTCAACAGAGGAACAGTATAACTGACTGTCCAACAATGCGTGAACAACGTCACGACTCAACTCAAGAACAGTATAACGAATGTCCAACAATATAGGAATAAGAATAACCAATACAATATGCAAACATAGCGTTATAGTCCAACTGACTATAACACTACACAAAAACAAGCACAGATGACCAAGGTTATAGTATCTCGTCCTATAACATTACACCTCGAAGGTCATGTTATAGTTCGAGTTACCATAATGCCAGACACAAAAGCATATAACACCCAACGTTATAATACCACCAACTATAACCTTCACTTACCCTTAGTGAAGTTATAGTAACCTCAGTTATAACCTTCACTCAACTTTAGTGAAGTTATAGTAACTTCAACTATAACCTTCACTCAACTTTAGTGAAGTTATAGTAACTTCAACTATAACCTTCACTCAACTTTAGTGAAGTTATAGTAACTTCAGCTATAACTTTGGTTAAGCTTGTCAGGGTATAGTATCATCAACCATAACCTTCGCTTAACTCCAGCAAGTTATAGTACACCACCTATAAGTTTAGTTAAGCTTGTCAGGTTATAGTATCATCAACTATAACCTTCACTTAACTTAATCAAAGTTATAGTACCTTCAGCTATAACTTTCACTCAACTTTAGTGAAGTTATAGCACTTCAAGCTATAACTTTATACGTGCGAGGTTATAGTATCATCAACTATAACTCTCTTCCGTCACGGCTTAGTCCTCTATAACACCATCACCGAGGGGTCGACTCCACGGTACAAATCGCCATGTCACCACAACGACTCTTGTTATAGTACATCGCACCATAACGTCACTTTCAAAGTTATAACTCAAATAGGTATAATTAGGGTAACTTACATGCAAAGTTATAGCAACTTCAGCTATAACCCCAAAGATGTAAACCAAAACCCTAATTTCTCAACATAAGCAAACCCTAGCCTCTCCTACAAGGAGGAGGCCGAAACCCTAGGCCACGGCAACCCCACGGCCGCGCCACCACCAACGACGCTAGGGTTCGCGATTTGAACCCTAGTTCGACCAAATAAATAATTGAAAATAAAATAACAACATAAATATTAAATGCAATTAAACATGTGAATCATAAGCATAAATAACCACACAAACAATTAATCATACAATCAATCATTATACCATGTTAATAATTCACTTTCTATAAACACAATTAAAGGAAAACACCTAGTTACCTTTATTACGCAATAATGACAGCAAAATAATCTCCATCTTCATAAAAACGCCACTAAAATAGTGATACCCGAATCCTCCTCTAAAAACACCCAAAAGAAATACATCTTCTTATTCTTTTTCTTTACACATCAAATATAGAAACCCTAAAGGTAGGTCTAAACTTCATACAATCGAGTCCCTTAAAAATAATATGAATAGAATATATTGTAGAAGTAAGAGCCAGGATTGTAAATATATAATTTATATTTGATTTGGATGAAGAATGTTGCATAACAATGGAGTCAAAGACAGGAAATAAGAATAGAAGAAGAAGGAGAAGCTGACGGCTGGAAAATGGACGCAGGAAGAGAAAACAAGGGAGCAACCTAGCTACTAGGTTAATCTTTTATATTTATAAGAGAATTTAAGTGGGTTTTTGACCCATTAACTCACAAGATGGAATATCCAATTACACATTAGGTTTAGAATAATGAAAACGCTCCAAGAATTGATTTAAGAAAAGTAGCTATTAAATTTAAATAATCAAATGGTGCGCGGACATTTTAACCCATCCAAATTAGGTAAAACGGAAAATAAAAAAATATAGATCACAAGCGTTAAATACGCATTAAATAATTAAACTCGCAAAATAATTATTTTAATAAATAAATTTCCGGATAAAATTATTAGAAAACACGGGGTGTTACACCTTTCCAGCGCATTTTGTCCTCACTCATGTACATCCAGAGAACCTTCTCAGGAGGTCACCCATCCTAGGACTACTCTCAGTTAAGCACGCTTAACTTTTGAGTTCTTTTGCATGGATGACCAGAAAAGAAAGCACTTGGTTGATATGAGTAATACTTGCAATGTGTTTAAGCACTAGTCAGATTTTAAGCATGGACCTCTTCAGAGGCTCCCCACGCATGGAGTATTACAACACCAACCTGCAACCTGTTTATTTATGAAACATGAATGTCACAGTTAGTGGGGAGTAACTCAGGGTTCTCCCAGTCATATCACATCAAAACGCACATAAGCAAGCATATAAGCATATGTCATCATGAAACATATATTTATCATGCCACACAACTCATACAAAAACCATTCCAAACCATTCCGACTTAAACACCCAAGAACTAACATATGAAACACATCTCATTCAAAGTAACCACAAAGATGACATATGAACATATAAACATCCATAAATATATTATTCAAGATAATTCATAATTGATCCAACATAACTATTCCATAAAACATCCAACAATATGAGATTGTCATAACCATTCCTATTTGGTTACTAATTCATTATTTAAAACACATAAAGATGTGATATCGAGTAACCCGTCCACGTTACCTCGATTAGCACTTCAAAAATTCAATACCGAAGCTAACCGTCAACCCACACAAATTCCTTGACCCAAAATCTTCAAAATACATCTTTTTCCGACAAATAACAAGACTATTTCATATTTTATTAAAATTTTTGATTCTGGAAAATCGGTCTTAAACGAAGGTTAAAATTTTTGATATTTTATTAGCTAGAAATAAAGACGATGGTGAGAGGATTCTGAAATATTAAACGGAATCGAATTCGATTAAGAAACGAAAAAAGTTATGTGCGTCTTCAGTTTAGATCTAGAAAAATGGGTTTTATAAAAAGTTGGAGGAAAGGGATACTTTATGGTATGAAAAGGAAGAGGAGAATGAGAGGAGAATATTGATGTAAAAATGATGAAGTTTTGTTGAAAGACGGAGAAATGACATACGTCTTAAGTTTATGAAGTTATGACTGTTTAATAGGGTTTTGGTGTTAATAGAAGGGAGGAAGGTGAATAATAGAAGGCCCAAATTTCATATCAGGTTAACTAACTTGGATTTTCGCTTAGAATCCGATTATTGGCACATAACGGTCTGAAATGCGACGGTTTCTACCAAACTAAACTAAATTCAATTTAACATTAATACAAAGCTAGGAAACCATAACTTATCAATTTTAAATATTTAACCAATAAAACTAAAAAGGAAATTTTATAAAATTAACGACTTAGTAAATAACCATTATTGTAAAATCGGGGTTGTTACAACGCCACTTGTAGGAGGTTGCTTTGGTATGTTCGTCTTTTCAGTTAGCCCTGTTTGCGCATCAACGACGAATAATTTTTCGGATCTCTTGCAGATTCGGGGATAGTCACATGTTTTCAAATATATTTACTTTTACCAATCTTTCTTTCAAAGTTTTAATCTTTTTCTTCTATTTTGCAACTTAGATCACTAATAATCGATATTACTTGATGTAATTTGTTAAATTCAAGGATTAAAGTCTAATATTTAATGTTAGCACATTTTTCAAGTTTATTTTGATCACTAAAATCCAAAATTTTCATCCTTTTCAAATGCCCTATCAAATAAATTCATTCAATCCTTGATAATTTAATATCATGTGATAAAAGTGTTGATTTTCTCTTTTAATATTTTATTTTACTAAAATAATCCAGGTTTCGTAAATAAAATATATAAACACCTCTGTGACAATTACTCAATGTAACGACTTGACGAATCTGATTAACCATACTGAAATACACCCTTATAAAAGGTGTATCAGTCCATGCGCTTTTTCTAACTGTGTATTCTTATCTGTTTGTCAAGACTGTTTTACTGATAGTGTTAAACAGGCTCTTAGAAAGAGCTTACCATTTGGTGCGCCCCTCCGTTTCTCATATGTCTAGATGTAGCTTTTTTGGATAAATACTAATCGACTATTATTCGTAATACGACATGCACAACGTCTTATTAGCCATTAATATTACTTTTGGCATTTATTTTTTCTAATCCTTTATTTTAGTTCATTTATTTTGAGTTTATGCGATATATATATCGTTTGTACATCTTCATTATTCATGTATGCTTCACATGTAATCAAAGTAAACCAGAACTTTGACCTTCAATCTCTACTTGCTAATCAAACCGACTTTGTCAAATTCACATGCTAGGATTAGAACAATGTTTGCATTCCATGCATCCTCTCAATCGATAAAATTAAATTCAACGAATACCACTAATCATTAGTAGAGGCCGCTATTAAGTGGGCGTGATTGAACGTCCAATTGAAGGGCTTCCTTGTACCCTGATATTTTTTCGTACCTCTTTTGTTATGGATCATGACTCGAAATGCGTCTTTCATTTGATACATGTTTTCATAAGAATTTTACCAATTTTATCATATATTGTAACTATTTTTACCAGTACCTCATTTTATATAATACGTACCTATTATATTACTTTTTGTACCATTCTTTCATTAACTTATAAGGGTCTCTTGATGAGCTGATTGAGACACTGTCTCTCAGAAAACCTTTTGACTAACAAAACTATGCATTGAAGTAATACTAATCATTTGTTTCTTTCTATGCAATTTTTTTATACTACATGCGGCATACCATGATGGGTATATAAAAGATTAAAAGATAAAATTACCTATCTTCACTAGGAGAAACATGTTTAACATGTGATAATTCAATTATTCACATGAAAATTACAGAAAAATACTCACCTCTTTGATTGTAATATTTTAATTTATAACAACATGATAAGTCATTTGATAACTACTTCATTCGCCTATAAATTGTACCTGAATTTTAAGAATTTTTCAGATTAGAGGATGATTGATGAGGGAGGTTGAATGTGAAGAAGCAGAGAATGATGCAAATACTGAGAGCTTTATAACCAGTTAAGGTTACTTCATATGCAAAATGTTCAGCGCGGAAGTTTTCTTTAAGGTGTTGGCACGTGTATTAGATGACGTCACTATTTTTGTTTTATAATTTAGTATGAATAGATAAATACTAGATTAATTAATAATTTATTTAGAAAAACTCTTAATTTTATTACAAAATCAAATAGACATCATATCCAAAATTCTACCTAAAAAGAATAATATTTTTCTATAAAACACTGGTACAAATATGCTAATTTATTTGTATAGAAAAGGAAATTGGATAATATATACCAAAATATTAGTATTGTTGATAGATATTATTGGATCTTCGAGTTTTAATCTTGAAAAACATTTTTTTTGTCTTAGTCATTTGTTCAACTATGTGTTTATTGAAAGACTAATGTGGGTGGATGAAATCAATTTGTATAATTTTTAAATAAAAATGGACTAAATATTAACCTTCGAATAGTTATATTACACATGAGAATATTCTTCTAAATCCAAAGAAAAACTAATAATTATATGACGCAAAATTGGAATGCGATAGAAAAGAGCTAGATCGATGGAGCATATTTTCTTAGAAACGGGATATTTATATTCATAAAACCAATTTATCTTTGATATCGCTCATAAAAAAAATTAGTAAACATAAGAATTTATTTACAACTCCCACATTTTCTATTTCTAAATTGAAAAACTCCACGTTTATGAACATTTTTTTAAGGAAATTGGCCAAAATACTACAATTATCAAATTAAAATGAATAGTATTAGAATAATTAATCATAAAAATAGGATAGATTCCGTATTAATGAATGAGTTTTAGATTGAGAGAACCTAGCTATTAAACTATTACTAACATCTACTATTGTTAACTTGTAGTAGTAGTAATAGTTTGGATAAAGAAAATTTGACAATCCTATCACGAAAAAAATTTACAATTTAACTAAAAATACTTCATGAAAAAGTTATTTATAAAAAAAAAGTAGATTGTTATGTAACTAAAACAACTTATGATTATTTTTTATCCATATATAACCTTTCAGTTGAGTATATAGCTATTAATTCAAGTTTTATTACAGTATAAAGAGTTCATAAACAAATAGAAAAATGCGGAGTACGCGCTAATTTAACAATATGACTAAATGTTAAATAATATATTTAATATAATAATTAAGATATTTACATATATGAGAAAAATATAATAATAATCTAGGTAAAATGTATTAACCTCATAGAAGCTCTATGTTTGAGAAAATATTGCGTTGCATAAATGATCATATTTATATTTATATTTAGATTAGTCTCCATGTATTTTTTCTCAAAAATATTCTTCGATCTACATGTTTTACAAAAATATAATATACGTACGAATAAAAAGAAAATAAAATATGATAGCTAAAATAATAAATATAACAACTTTGAATGCGAACCAACTTGCTAAAACAATGAACCCGAATATAACATCAAACTTCAATGAACCTGAATATTCCCTCTTATTATCAATAACCTTCTCCTTTCCCTTTAACACAAAAATTAAGAAAACACACTACCCCACCATGTAATTAAATTTGAAGCACACAAATACACTATCTCACTATAGAATTAAATTTGGACCACATAAACACTTACCAAAAAAGGAAATAGGAAAAGTATTATGAATAGACGAAAATAGAAATGGGGAATGTTATTAAGAATATGAGGGAATATAACAAATGTCCAAACCCATAATAATTTCCCCGATTTCAAACGTCATGTGCAAGGAAAGCCACGCCATTGGGTCTCCAATACTTTGGGCCTAAATCTGACATGGGGTTCAAGAAAAATTACGAGAAACATCTACTTTTACCAAAGAAATGAGTAAAAATTGTATCTATATAAACAACACAATGAAACATATATTTTGTCATATACATCTAAACCTAAAATTATCTTTGTTTATTCTACTTTTCATAGCTTGTCATGGTGAAGCAAACAAGCAAGGGAAAGCAAAAAATTGTGATGAAGAAAATTAAGAACAAAGCCCGCTTAGGCGTGACATTCACAAAGCGTCGAGGTGGTATATTTAAGAAGGCTAATGAATTAGTCTCTTTTTGCGGGGCTCAAATCGCCATCCTTATGTTCTCCCCAGGTAATAAACCATATTCTTTTGGTCATCCTAATGTTTATGCTACACTTGATCGACTTCTGGGTTGTGATATAAAGCAACAAGATTTCCATGTTGTCGCGGACAAGAAGTCTAGTAGCGGCTTTCAAAAGGCTAAGATCGATGCACTTAATGAACATCTTAAAGAGATGGAGAGACTAGTAGAGGTCGAGAAAAAGACTGCTAAAGAGCACAAGAAGCGTGTCGTACAAGGTAATGCTATTGCCATGATGCCCAAGGATCAATTAACTAAGCCACAATTGTGGGAGCTCCGTGCCAAGGTTAAGGAGTTGAAACTAAAACTTTCTTCTGCTCTACTCCAGAGAGTTTCTGGTGAACATTCCAATAATTTGAACAACAACCCGCTTGAGATCGGTTCTGCATTAAACAAATTTACTGAATTTCGTGGATAAAGCAAGAAACAACTTTTCTTTGAATCTCGTACCGTGGAAATTTGGATGACATTTATGGTTACATGTATTATTAAACAAGGATTTTGTTTGAGAATGATATATATGTGTATCCATATTTTTCTAGATTATTACATTGTTCTTCATTCTGTTATCAATAAATGAAATAAAGTTTAATTCATGTATGACGGTTCAAGTTATTAAAATTCTAACACATATTTTAAAATATCTTTACTTTATCACATGATTCATACTCATCTTATATCTTTGTCTAATCCGAAAACGTTGGATGAGGTATTAAGTATTCAGCGTAAGCGACTATGATATATACCTTCACATATTTGCTTGCTTCCTCTTTCTTTTCACTATAGCCTTTCTAATTTAATAATCGAATAGACCCGGTACAATACATGCTTCGTACATATAGAATAATTAATTTTTATCATGCATTTTAATGAAAATATTTTTCTACAACAAAGCTAATTATTTCAATTTATTTATTTTATCGAAGTTTTTCTAAAGAATAATTGCCACGACTCTAATAATATTAGTTTATAGATTTGTTTTATATTTTTTCCTATCCAATCCAATGGTAACATTTACTTTTTAAAGGTCAAATTTTGTAAACTATGGCAGTATTTATAGAAGCATAAATAGAAATTCTAGCGAAATGTTTGCTATGAAATTTTGAAAGATATCATGAACATATTTAGATTTGTTCTAAAAAAATCTTTCAAAAAAAAATATACTTCCTCCGATCCAGACGAAAGATAACATCGGAAAAAATAGAGTATTTAAGAAAATGTGGAAAAAAGAAGGGTAAAAAAGGGAAAAAGTAGGTGGGTCATGTAATTGTGGATTTAATTATGGGTTGATATGTGGGCCATATGATGAAATTTGTGTATATATCAAATGGGTATAGGGATAACTTAATAATGTTGTGGGCCAAATAAGGTATGTTACCTTTGGTGTGACTCGTCCGTTTATAGTAAGTGTTGCCTTTAGTCTGGATAGGAGGGAGTAGTTTTTTTTTTGTAAAAAAAGTCATTTATAACTCATAAAAAAATGGTTAAAGTGTCTCCTCGAAGACCATTCAATAGTAGATGTTACCAATAGATTGGATAAAAGACTTTGACAGGAAAAATGTTAGAAATCCTATTCTTTTTGTATATAGAGGAATGTATGTTGATGATCATCATTGATAAATATATGTATGTGCATTTGGTAATTGCTTGTATTTTGAGTTTTATTATTTTAATTAACAAATTTCTACTGTTGGAATAATGCCTTGAATCGGTTTAGTTGCCATTTCGAGTGACAATGCGGGGGTCTCGCTGCCCGGTCAGCGAGTCGGGGTCCATGGGTGAAACGCGCTAGTTGGGGCTCAAGGGCAACGCCCCCGAAACCTAAACGGTATCCATTAATCTGTTTGGGCTATGATTCTGTTTTGCGCCTAATGTCTGTTTTGGGCCTTTCTAGGTTTTCTGTATTAGGTCTAAGAGAGTAGTGTATAAACTCTCTAAGCCTAACCCTAGTTGTTAAACTATCATAACAATCTGAACTGTGAATCTGAAAAACTCTGTAATACTCCTCAACATTAATAAAACTCTCCTCCCTTCTGTCCTGTGGACGTAGTTAACACACCGTTAGTGAACCACGTAAATCTGTGTGTTATCGTCTTTATTGTTATTTATTTGTTCATTCTCGTTTCTGTCATAACATCTACATCTTAGAATGTGTTGTTATCATCATAACCGCGTTGATTGTTAAAGAAAATAATAAGCATTTGAAGTAATAAATACAAGAATATATTTGTATTTATTAACAAAGATATTTAAGCTTAATTCTACGTCACCATTAACGTGGTATTTGATGGGATTTGAACAAAGGTCATGAGAACAATCTCTCATGAGTTTACCAACTAATCTAGTTAAAATTTACAATGGGCCTACATACTAACTCAAGAACTCAATTAGTACATCAATTACCCTCCTTTGGTTTTAATATGTCAACTAGTTTTTTTTTACCCATGAAAATTACGGGTGCGTTTTAGGTTAATTGTGTAATTGTTTGTATTTTAAGTTTTAATTTTTTAGTTAACAAATTTCTACATCTTAGAATGCGTTGTTATCGACATAAGCGCGTTGATTGTTAAAGAACATAATAAGCATTTGAAGTAATAAATACAAGAATAAATTTTTATTTATTAACAAAGATATTTAAGCTTAATTCTACGTTACAATTAATGTGGTATTTGATGGTATTTGAAATGACGTCATGAGAACAATATCTCATGAGTTTACCAACTAATCTAGTTAAAATTTACAATGGGCCTACTAATTTAGGAACACAATTAGTACATTAATTATCCTTATTTGGTTTTAATATTTCAACTAGTTTTTTTTACCCGTGAAAATCACGGGTGCGTTTGAGGTTAATTGTGTAAGTTAACGCATCAACATAGCCTTATTAGTGTGGGACGTGTTGACATCTTTGCACCTTGTATTTCATCTTTGTACCTTGTATTGCATATTATTATCCAATTTCATATGAAGTATATTATAGGGATTACAAATTAGACATGTCAATTGAATAATCGATACGTTCGTAGGTTGTTTAGTTTCGACATTGACCATTGATTTCTTACATAAAATAATACGAAAACATGTGGTTGTATTAATAGTTCTAATGTCACAATTTTAAGACCTCCCATAATATAAATTGAAGAATATTACAAAATAATACATACATTAACTAACATAATGTATTATCTAAATTTAACTGTATGACATGTATCAATTCGTTTACTAAATGAAATTTTTTATCGAAATAAATTTGTCGTTTTTCATTTGTCATTGTTTTTTTCGTTTTATTTAGGGTTTTAAATTTTGTAGGATTTGCTTTATTCGTCGATAGGTGTGTCAGAGCCAAGCATAAGGTCGTGTCGCTAGGAAGAGTGGTTGATGGGCGAGAGGGGGTGTATCATATATAAGGAGGGTACAGGTTGGGTTGTAACACCCGCAATTGTACCCTATTTTATTTTAAAAATATTATACGGATACTAGTTAGCGTAATTTTAGATTTAGTCTAGAACTTAGTTTCCCGTGTCTAATTTAGCAAATCCGAGTTCGTATTCGTACTCTACTCGAAATTCCAGGTGGGTTACGCCTTAAGCCGCTTTTGAGATTTTTCCCCCATAATTCTCCACTCACCTTATAACCTAACTCCCTCATATTTTCCACTCACCTTCTTCCTCACCAAGTAACCAAAACCGTAACCCCCATTTTTTTTATCAAACTCAAGTTCATCACTACTAATTCATTACTCACTCAAATCCTTTAATTTTCATCATAATCTTCCCCTCTTATCGTCCTCTACCTTCTGTGGTAATAAAATTACCGTCTTTCTTATTTTCAATTTATCCGTCTTTCTCAAAGGTGAATTATAGTCATCTTTTGTTGTCTTTGTGTAGGTGGAGACCTTCAAGACCCCGACAAAGATTACTACCTCGTGGAGGAAGACTTAGAAGACGATTGAAGATGCACAAAGGTAACGGTGAAGGGTTACTCGATATCAATACATGTTTTAATGCTTTACTTGATGTTTACCAAATGTCTAGTGACAATTATTAAGCATTCAATGTGTTTTGATATTAGTGAATATGGTTAGAATTAGATGAGTATTGTTAGAATTTGTGTTGGTTAATGATTGTTGATAGTTGATGATAGTTGTTGATTATTATTGAAGATTATTGGTGAAGTATGGTGATTTTCGTGCATATGTAGTCCCAGCCGGCCGACCGGCCGCCGGTCAGCTGACCGGCTGGGGTTGTGGCTGATGTGAAAATGGTGTTTCTATGTATTTTGGTATTATGTAAGTCTCAGCCAGCCGACCGGCTGAGACACCCCCTATCTTTCCTCTTTTTCTCAAATGGTATGTCGTCCCAGCCGGGTAGCCGGCTGCCGGTCCCCTGACCGGATGGGACATCCCTGTATTTTTGATGGTTTTCAATTGTTGCTGAAGTGCCAACCGGGTAGCCGGCGGCCGGTCACCTTGACCGGCTGGCACCACCTGAATTCTTCTTCTACGTCTTTCCTTATGTTCTCATTTATAATAGTTTATACGGTTCGTTTATCGTATAAATTTACTTAATAGCATTAAATATTCATGTTTAGAATATATGATATCCCATTTGCTTATATCGCATGTTTTCGTGAAGTATTTGATTTGAGCTCTACTTGTTGAGTTGTCACAACCCTCGCGAATGCGGAAATAATAAACAAACAAGCATGTGAATTATATTGCGGAAATAGGTAGTTTTTAAAAACTTTTATACATGCAAGTTAAATAAAACGAGGAGTGTCAAAATATTACAACTAAGTGCGGAAAATAACAAAGAGACGGAGTCTCTCAAAATGTTAACAAAGAACCAGTGTTTAGCAAATAAGCTAAAATCGTCTAGAGGTTAATCTTCCAGGGACAACGCCCGCTAGCTCACACCCGAACCCCAAAATATCATATCCAAAAAGTCATCCATGCAAGCAACCTGTTCATTCATGAAAAACATGAACGCCACAGTCAGTGGGGAGTAACTCCGGGTTCTCCCAGCCATATCACATTAACGTACATATAAGGAAATACGAAAGTAAAGCATGCATATATAGATATACATGTGAGATACGATAAGAATAGATAGGCAATTCTATAGATAATGATAAGATCATGTGGAAATCAAATCCGAAACCATCATATTATTCAAAGACTCGGGAAGGACACTCTTAGGCAATCGAATACGCTCACTAGGGATTGCATCTCACCGTTAGCGGTATAAGATTGATAAGATTGAGACTCGACAGACAAACCAGTCAAGTCATGCGATGATTACACAAATCCAACATATTATCATCCATTCACGAACCAAGACAATGACGGTGTCCAATCATGCAATGACCATGAACAATATCATGAAATC
>JAIUZE010074742.1:0-55649 GCA_022085475.1 Heliosperma pusillum | reverse complement strand
GTTTTTAAGTTCACCCTAAATTTGGGTGAACGTAGGTTAGAGTGAATGAAGGATCTTACCCACCACCAAATTCTTCGGAATTTTGCACCCTAGACGCTCTAAGGTGTCCGCGTGCTCAACCATTTTGAGCACGTGTGGGCCAACCTTTTGGCCCCTTTGAAGCTTAGTGTCAAAGAATTTCGTAATTGCCTCATATTGGAGAATTTGAAGGGCTTGCGAAAACATCGAAGTGATCCTCGTGAATATCGCATATGCATTGAGAGAAATCAATTGGAGTTTGAGTTTGGGTGAGATAGACCAAATCAAGACATTCTTGACGTCATTAGCAACCTTCAAATAAAGGTCATATTCCGGCCCGCCGAAACACACCGCGGACGATTTGGCGCGGGGGGTCGGTGGGGGGCACTATTAGACCAGTAGCGAAGCACGTTATCGGATAACGCGGCGCTCTTGATCGTTGATTCCAATTCAACGAAGTTACTTCCGTCATCCTTAAGGACACACTTGTCCATGACGGACCTCAACCATGAGTCTCTACCCAAGGTTGCAACGTTTGATGATGTTGACATTATGCGAATATGGTAAATACAACAAAAAGAAATATATAAACATTCATTGTTAATTTACTTGAAAAAACATTTTAACAAGTTTAGCATTCATATAATGACCTCTCACTAAATTATATAAATGATTCCAAGACCCATTTTTTAAATAAAAATAGTCATCGCATGCTACCTTTATCTAGAAACGGTAAGTCATTACTTGACTAATTCTACCTTTAGAACTCTTGGTTGACGGATTTCAACTAAATCCATCTCCTAGTCCCAAGATAACGCTTATCTCGTTGAGTCCAATCCAATTTGAGCTTGTGATCGTATCACCCTACTTACCCGAGGTAAAAAGGGACCCACGAGCGTGGTAGCCCTAATGAACACGGGATTCATAGGTGTTATTAATTGGTAAGGCTAATCTCAATTTTTAAATATGTGAGAGATCTTGTCAATTTAGTTATTAATTCCATATAAGTGAACTAAGTCGGTGAATTGTGAATAACGTTGAATTGACAATAACGGTAAATAAAATGCATGTGTGACGATTTTGGCATGAGCGGAAATAAAGCAAGCAACCAAGCAACAATAAAATCCTAGTATGGCCACCTAGCTAATCAAAATTAACTAGATAGTTACAAATTCGGAAACCAACTCCTTGGTCCCTTGCCTCTTCACTTGGAACACCTTCCAAAATGGCACCGTCTTGAGGGAGTCACCAGGTCTTCATAAAAATAATTACAAATATACAAATATACAAATTCCTATTATACATTTATTCTATGAAATGAAATTATTAAAATTATACAAACCGGCGATACGAGATCGCAATAAAATTACAACCAAACCGTTATTCCCTTACATTACGGGTAATAACGATAAAAATAACTAGGTCATACTAGGTACAAACTTTCCATAAATTATTAAATAAATGACATTCATTCATTCAAACATAAATAAAATAAATTGCTGCAAAATTCATGCCAAAATCGTCCTAAGTATAATTCATGCTCATTGTAGCTCGATTTTTCCGGGATTTATTGATTTTTAACCATTAAAAATCACTATCAACTTTTAATTCTCATTTAAATTCAAAATAATTAACTAAACTGATTTAGAACTGAAAATTAGTTACTACTAATTTTGTTGGTCATTAATTAGATTGATTTGATTTCATTTGCTAAATATTGCGGTTTAATCATAACAATTATGAAATAAAACCAAAATAAAATATAAACATCATAAAATTTGAAACCAAAAATTTTTTAAATTCTGGAACAATTCCAGGAACTATAAAAATAAAAAACATTTGCTCAAAAAATTTAAATTAATTTTATGAACAAATAGCTTTGTATTTAATGGTTTTATCAAATAAAAACATTAGATATAGTAAAACAGTGAAAAAAATTATGAAATTTCACCAAGAGTATCAACATCAGAATGTCAAATGTACAAAAAAATTTCAAGACCAGAAATAGCCGTTTCAATTTTATGAACATTATAATCTCATATTATCGACTTTTATCGTATAAAAATCAATGAACATGCAATACATAAGTAAAAGTCACTAAATTTTACATACAATATTTAAGAAATGCATGTGAGATCATATTAAAATTTCATGGCCAGAATCAACATGCAACTATTTTTAGTTAACTTTTAACTCATAAAATGCATGTTAACTCGGTTTAAACGCCAAAAATCAAAATAAATAGCAACTTAATCCCTAAAATCACGAAATTTGACCAAAAACATTTTGAGGTCAGTAGGTATACATGCACCAAAATGTTTGTCAGAATCGTATTTTAACTCAAAATCTTTGATTTATTAGTTATCTTATAACTTTAATAAAAATGTCCAAAATGAACATGCATGCTACAAGCTAGCTCTGATACCACATGAAAGTCCATAGACCTTAATTAGACTCTTCTAATTAGTTGCTAAATTACTTGTTAATTTAGTATTTAATGATCTATGTAACATGCATGCAAATATAAAGACATTTATATAAAAGAAGAAATTTCCTCACATTGATATGGAATTAATATGGGCACAACAATAACACCTTCTTGTTGTTCTTGAGCTAATAATATGGATGAAAAAGAAATCTCCAAACTTGGACTCTTATTTTGTTCAATTTGATCACATGCATTAGAGTGGAGTGTTATAGTAGAAGTGATGATTATTTCTACTTGATATGTCACTTTCAATTGGTAACTAAAGAGTGAAAACAAGAACAACAATCATCACCATGTAACTACAATCTAACCGGCCATTATGGCCTAGTTTGGTCCATTTTGATTTTTGATATTTGTCTCACAAATACTTATTGATCATATGGTTAATTATCTTTTATAATTAAGTGTTAATTTGATCATATAACAATTATATGACTCAATTAAATAAATAATATGTACTTAACATTTTAAGTAATATTTTACCATTATATCAATATATAATGGGTCCCACAATGCTTAGTTAATTTATTTTACAACCCCTTGTAAATATAATTAACTAATTACCTCTATCTCAAAACCTCAACTAATTTAGTAATTTAACGATTAATTACTAAGTTAATCTTATTTAATCGTATTAAAATAAGATATAAATTTATTAGTCAATTATCGCATAATTGAAAAATAAGCTTAATCGAATTTGAGTTCTTAACTCAATTTCTAACAATTAACTCTCGTACATATCGAATATATGTAATGTACTAATTAACTGTATCGTATACAAATAATTAGTTACTATTTGGATTTCATCCTGTAGGTGTGACCGAAAGGGATCAGTTGATCACCGCCGTCAAACGACAATAACGTCAAACTCTAGTCAGCCAACCGTTATTGATTTACGTTAATCAACTGACTAATTATATATATATAGTCAATAAATATCCCAATTATATTCCTTAATAAGATTTATTATGTGGCGCACTATTGTGGAGGACACCTACTCCAACAATGTCATCCAACGATCACGAATAGTCAATCATATAATCATCCATCCAAACGTACGAATACGTTGACCACATCTCTCACGGTAAATGACACGCACTAGCACCATGTACATTGCCGTTATGATTAAAATCGCATCCATAGGATAAACATTTCCCTGAACGCATACACGATTAATATTTCGTATATGTAGACTAATTTCCTCATGGTAGAATGACGATAATAATACGGTCCTAGTCTTAACCTGGCCAGACTCTCGGAATCACATTTTCCGATTCGACATGCGATAAACATTTCGCATCCAAGACTCGGTCAACCATAGAAGCCGAGTACCCCAAATTCGGTCAACCTTCACGAAAGAGGCGGAAAAGAGCACAAGCATCATAAACCTACATGCAATGACACCACCTCGCAAGTATACAACATTTGACGGCCGGGTCGATCAACGCAAAGCGTTCGCCTCCCAACAACGTCGTCATATGCCCACTAAAACATGCAATTAAGCAGTAAGGATACACTCCTCGTTCCGACATTCCAGCCTTACGAGCGAGGAGGTAGCCGGGGAATGAGAGTTCAAAGCACTTAACAATTAGTGCTCAAATCATAACATATGTAAAACCGACTCAAAGTAAGATATATGAAAAACCGTCACAAAACATGCGATACAAGCGAATGGAACATCATATATTCTAAATATGAATATTTAAAGTGATTACGTAAATTTATACGATAAACGAACCATGCGAACTATTATAAATGAAAGTATAAGAAAATATAGAGAAAGAAAGTCAGTGTGTGCCAGCCAGTCAGGTGGACCGGCTGCCGGCTACCCGGCTGGCACCAAAGTAACATTTGAAAATCAACCAAAATACAGCATGATCCAGCCGGTCAAGTGGACCGGCTGCCGGCTACCCGGCTGGACCATAAGTCACTTGAGAAAATGAAGGAAATAAAGGGTGTGTCTCAGCCGGTCGGCAGACCGGCTGCTGGTCGGCCGGTTGAGACTTACATAACACCAAAATCATCACGTAACACCAATTTCACATCAGCCACTTCCCAGTCGGTCAGCTGACCGGCGGCCAGTCGGCTGGCTGGACCAATATACACGAACTTCATTAAACATCACTAAGGATCATCCATAATCATCAACACATCTCAACTATCACCAACTAACATGATTGATTATCAACAAACAATAACCATCATCAACAAACACAATTTCTACGAATACTAATCCTATCCTAAATACGTTTACTAACATCGAAAACACATTAAACACGTAATGATATCGAGTAACCCTTCACCGTTACCTTTTTGCGTCTTCAATCCTCGTCGAGATCCTCCTCTACTAAGTAGTAGTCTTTGTCGAGGTCTTGAAGGTCTCCACCTACAATTAGACAACAAAAGATGAATATAATTCACCTTTGATAAAGACGGATAAATTGAAAAGTGAGAAAGACGGTAATTTTATTACCAATTAAGATAGAGGACGATGAGAGGGGAAGATTGAGACGAAAATTAGCGGATTTGAATAAGAAATGAAGGAGTAGTGTCGATATTGAGCTTGATCAAAAATGAAGCTTAGGTTTTGGTGGTTACTTGTTGAGGAAGAAGGAGTAAGTGGAAATGAGGGAGTTTAGGGTTTAGGGGATATAAGGTGAGTGAGTGGAAAAACATGGAAAAAGCCCATAAGCGTCTTAAGGCGCAACTCACTCGAAATTTCGAGTAAAGTCCGAAAACGAACTCGGATTTTCTAAATTAGACACGAGAAATGAAATTCTAGACTAAAACTAAATTTCGCTGAAAAGTATCCGCATAATAATTTTAATATAAAAATAGGGTACATTTGCGGGTGTTACAATCACCCCACCTTTTAAAAAGTTTCGCCCTCGAAACTGGAGCGAAAGAAAGATACCTTAATCGAATAGGCTTGGATATTTAATACGCATAGAAGCTTCCGTTTCCCACGTCTCTTCTTCAACATTAGCACATCTCCACAAAATTTTCACTAAAGGCACCACTTTACGTCTCAACTTCTTATCCTTGCGATCTAGAATGCGGATTGGCTTCTCTTCAAAGGAAAGATTCGGTTCAAGCTCGGGCATCTCGGCTTGAAAAACATGGCTTGGGTCACTAATGTACTTCCTCAATTGAGAAACATGGAAGACATTATGAACTTTATTCAAATTCGGGGGCAAGTCCAACTTGTAAGCTATGGCACCAATTCTTTTCACAATATCAAAGGGTCCAATGTATTTCGGGCTCAATTTACCCTTTACACCAAACCTTTTAACACCCTTCATCGGAGATACTTTCAAGAACACTTTATCTCCAACTTCAAATTCTAACGGTCTTCTTCGGACATCGGCATAAGATTTTTATCGCTCTTGGGCAGCTTTCATTCTATCACGAATGACCTTCACATGATCAATGGTTTCAACAAGAACATCGGGACCTAAGTCACGAACATCGCTCAATTGATCCCAGCAAATAGGACTTCGGCATTTTCTTCTATAGAGAGCTTCATAAGGAGCCATCTTGATCGAGGCATGATAACTATTGTTGTAAGCAAACTCCACCAACGGTAGACTCTTTTCCCAACTAGATTGGAAGTCGAGTGCACAAGCCCTAAACAAGTCTTCTAAAGTCTGGATAGTCCTCTCGGTTTGACCATCGGTAGCGGCATGGAATGCGGTACTCATCAACAACTTACTACCCATGGCTTCTTGTAAGGCCTTCCAAAATCTCGAACAAAATCTCGGATCTCTTTCGGATATGATCTCCTTGGGAACACCATGATATCTTACAATCTCATCAACATAGGCTTTTGCTAGTTGATCTAAACTCCAAGTCTCTTTGATCGGGATGAATCTATCACTCTTGGTCAAATGATCAACAATAACCCAAACGGCATCTTTACTTCCAACGGTCCTTGGCAAAGCCATAACAAAATCCATAGAAATAGATTCCCACTTCCATAGTGGAATATCCAAAGGTTGTAGCAATCCACCGGGCCTCTTGTGTTCGATTTTCAGTTGTTGGCAAGTAAGACATCTTCCAACATAGGACACAACATCGCCTTTCAAATTCGGCCACCAAAATTGTAGCTTCAAGTCTTTATACATTTTATCGCCACTGGGTGGATAGAATAAGGAGAAAGGTGAGATTTATCAAGAACTCGCTTTCTCAAGTCAAGAGCATTAGGCACAAATAAATGGTCATGGAGTCGAAGAACACCTTTGTCATCATTCTTGAAGTCTTTAGCTTTTCCTTCTAGAAGTTTGGGTTGAATAGACTTGTAGGTAGGATCATCAACTTGGCTTTCGCGGATCTCGCGGAGAAAAACGGGTTCGGCAACCATAGCACCAATATAATCAAATCCACGTTCCACGAATTCCAACTTCAACTTTCAAAACTCAAAACAAAGATCATCGGGTAATACCCACATAGCATTCAATGCATGAGAAGATTTTCTACTAAGAGCATCGGCAACATCATTTGCCTTCCCTTCATGGTATAACAACTCAAAATCATAATCATTCACCCATTCCAACCATCTTCTTTGTCTCATATTCAACTCCTTTTGAGTAAATATGTACTTCAAACTCTTGTGATCGGTAAATATGCGACAATGAACACCAATAAGATAGTGTCTCCACACTTTCAAGGCATGAACAACGGCGGCTAATTCCAAATCATGAGTAGGGTAGTTCACTTCATGAACTCTCAACTGTCTCGAGGCATAAGCA
This sequence comes from Heliosperma pusillum, assembly GCA_022085475.1. Lineage (NCBI taxonomy): Eukaryota > Viridiplantae > Streptophyta > Magnoliopsida > Caryophyllales > Caryophyllaceae > Heliosperma > Heliosperma pusillum. The sequence continues at coordinate 48,395 of JAIUZE010074742.1, read as the reverse complement.
CCCACTTTCCTACTTTGCATAAGTACACAACCCAATCCCATCTTGGAAGCATCACAATAGACATCAAAGTCTACACCATCTTCAGGTAAGGTCAACACCGGGGCAGTAGTCAACCTTTTCTTTAGCTCTTGAAAAGCGGCTTCACAAGCTTCATTCCATACGAACTTGGTTTCTTTCTTTAACAATTGAGTCATCGGTTTAGCAAGCTTTGAGAAATCTTTGACAAATCTACGGTAATAACCAGCTAAACCAAGAAAACTTCGGACTTCTCTAACATCGGCTGGACTCTTACAATCAACCACAGCTTCAATCTTAGAAGGGTCTACCATCACACCTTCTTTAGAAATTACATGCCCAAGAAAGGACACTTTAGGTAACCAAAATTCACACTTGGAGAATTTGGCAAACCACTTTTGACGACAAAGGACACCTAAAATAGTCCTAAGATGAATAGCATGCTCTTCTTCGGTCTTGGAGAAAATAAGGATGTCGTCGATGAACACCACTACACACTTATCAAGATACTCACTAAATGTGCAGTTCATTTGGTCCATGAAAATAGTGGGAGCATTAGTCAATCCAAAAGGCATCACCATAAACTCAAAGTGACCATATCTTGTACTAAAAGCGGTCTTTGGTATATCGGCATCACGAACGGGAATTTGGTGATATCCGGATCTCAAATCAATCTTGGAAAAAGTAGAGGCACCCTTTAGTTGATCGAACAAATCTTCAATTCTTGGCAAAGGATACCTATTCTTGATTGTAATTTGGTTCAACTCACGGTAATCAATATAAAGTCTCATGGAACCATCTTTCTTCTTCACAAAGAGAACGGGAGCACCCCAAGGTGAGGCACTTGGTCGAATGAAACCTTTTTCAATCATATCATCAAGCTACTTCCTTAACTCTTTCAATTCGGTTGGAGCCATACGGTAAAGAGCTTTGGCTATGGGACCGGCTCCGGGCACAAGATCAATGGAAAACTCAACATCACGCTCGGGAGGGATCCCGGGCAAGTCTTCGGGGAATACGTCAACAAATTTGCGTAATTTAGGTACATCTTCAATCTTTGGTAAGGAGGTAGTTGTAGAAGTCACAATACACAAGAATGCTTGGTGACCCTTTCTTACCATACTCACCAACTTCATTACGGAAATCAAAGACACACCCACTCGGGAATGAGATCCCTTATAGGTTATTCTAACTTCTAAAGGACTCTTTAAATAAATATTTTGATCTCTACACTCGAATCTAGCATGGTATAACGCTAACCAATCAATACCTAGGATTACATCGAACTCTCCTAGAGGAAACTTAAGGAGATTAGCGGGGAACATAGTACCCGCAATAAAAATTGCAACATTAGGGTAAAGAATAGAACATGAGATAATTTCTCCGGATGGTAAGGATATGGGAGTATCCTCACTAGAAGTAGGCTCGATAGATAACTTATCAACATAAGTTAAAGACACAAAGGACATAGAAGCACCGGTATCAAATAGAATAAGACACGGTTGCTCTAAGATTGAGAACATACCCGTAATTATCTCCGGATGAGTATCGGCTTGGCTCGGCTTAGAACAAAGATAGATCCCTTGGATTTGGCAATTGGAGGGGGCAACTTCCGATCGGAGCAATCATCATAACGGTGACCCGTCTTTTGGCAAAAGAAGCAAACATAAGGCCGGTTGAAACATGCTACACCGGGGTGGTGTGGTTGTCTACAACGGTTACATAAGCGACCTTGAGCTTGAGGAGGAGCATAGGGCCTATGAGACACGTTAGAAGTAGCTCGGGGAATGAAAGGAGTCCTTGTATTTGCATTTGGGGGAGGGTTGAATCTCCTCTTGTTGGCATAAGCATTGGAAGACGAAGAAGTAAACGACCTTTTCCTATAGAAATTTGGCCTAGGTGCGAAAGAATAAGGGGGGCTCTTCATTATAGCTTCATCCTTGATGGCCTTCATGGAGTTCTCAGCCCAAAGGGCATCATCGTACAACTCTCCAAAAGAGGTGGAATTTCTCCTCACGTTGCTTTGGAGTAAAGCACTAAGCTTGTTGCGGTAGTAAAAAGCTCGGTCCTCATCATCCTTGATGAGCCTTGGAGCAAAATGAGCAAGCTTGTTGAATTGTGTGGTGAAGTCTTGTGCCGTCAAGTCACCTTGCTTGAAATCAATGAATTCCTTTAGCCTTTGTTGCTTGAGCTCCTTAGGATAAAATCGGCCTTCAACAAGAGCCTTGAAACGTTCCCAATTGAAATTGGCTTCAAGAGTAGCGGTGAGATTAGTAATCGCCCACCAATTGTCGGCTTCCCTTACAAGGAAGTGCTTAGCAGTCCTCACCTTGTCCTCATCACGGACTTGGTACAAGTCGAATTGCTTTTCCATCTCCCGAAACCACTCCGAAAGCTCGGTAGGGTCTGGTTCTCCACCATACGGCGTAATCTTGCTCCTAGCAATTTGGCTAGCCACCCAAGCATAGCCTCCTTGGTGATTGTCTTCTCTACGAGGAGGGACTTGCTCGGCGAGAGCATTAGCCGAGTCTTGTTGATTCTTTAACACTTGCGTAAGAGCTTCTAGCATAACATTCTCTACTAGTCGAGGTCTAACCATCTTCATAAGAAACAAAAACAAAACAAGTTAATCCTAACACTTAGCATAAACAAATAGACTACCAAGTAAAGTCCCTAATTTCTACTCATCTCTCATTTATTATTTCAAGGTCAAGTATTTTAAGTTTAGGGTTCACATGTGTGCGTCGGGAGCGTCATAGGCTCTGATACCAACTGTGACAACCCTCGCGATAGCGGAAATAAAACATAACAAGCATGCGATTTATATAGCGTAAAATACGGTGTTTTTAAATGTGACACCCTCAAATTTGCGGAAAGAAAAAATAAAAAATAATTTAACTAAATAAATAATGAGAATACACAACAAAGGTGTCATAAATAAAAAGGTTCATAACAAAAAGGAAATAATATTATACAAAAGAAATATCCAAAACGGGAGACATATCTCCCGTATAAATACGGAAATAAAAGAGTGTATAATAATATACAATCCTAAGAACCGAATATAGGTCCAAGGTAAATACTTCGCTCGCTAGCTCGTCAATGTACCCAAGTATGCATCACAAACCTGCCAACCGCATTAAATATAAACACGGAAGCCACAGTCAGTGGGGAGTAACTCCGAGTTCTCCCAGCCACGAAATGTCAAGTTTAATAAAACATGAATAACATAAAAGAGATGTATATGGACAATACAAAACTTTAACATATATGATATGCTTTTCATGTTATGAAACAGATAACTAACAAATAAAAACCTATCATGTGAAAGCTATCATGTGAATCCGATAATAAACTATAACAAGAGGTAGGGAAGCTGGTATGCTAGCTCAGAGGTTACCCTGTAACATGGCCATGATACACTCAAACCCTAATCAACACGTAATCATGTGAATCATTTAACAATCGGGAATCCAAACTCTATCAATCTTAGCCGGCTTGCATCTCACCTTCTAAAACTCATAGAATCATCAAACATGAAAGACCAATCCGTCTACAAACAGGCATAAGTTCTTAGCACGGTCAATAGTCGACTTCTGTAACTCGAGTCTATACCACAAGGTAGGAAACATCCTAGCCCTAGACTGATCAGACCTAGCGACAACAGCTAACCCATTCCCTGTCTCATTACATAACCGTACATGAGAAACTCTACTAGGCGACCCCCTAAGCAGAGATGGCTAGTACTTAAGCTGGCGCCATTCCTAAAGTGGAACTCTTAGGCAGCCATGCCCGACTTGGAGATAAACCCCCCAGCCTGGACACAAAGCTATTAACCATGAACATATACTCGTTAAAGACAGTAAAGCCTATCCATGTCATGGTCCAAGATACTCATTTAGAATTAAAATGGTCAAGACGCCATATACTCATAATTCTCTATGGGTACTTAGTCAACACGACATATATCATATAATCAAACAGTCACGGGAAAAACTTCCTATCATGTGACTAATTGCATATAAATCATAATCAATTATCATATCGCCTCATATCTACTAAGGCTAATTCATTAATAAAATACAACCTTACTTGAAGACAAATCCCCGACCCGAGTCCCGCGACGGGTCATCAGTCAAAACGGGGCTGACTAGATCTTAGTTTGACCAAACCCGTTTGGTCAAACCGGCTAGAAACAGAGTTTTTACCAATTAGACTTGAACATAAAAATCATCATATTCATTACATGTTTATTTTATTAAAACTTCTAACATGTGAAATATTAAATCTTACTAAAACCCGCTAGACTTAAAGGATCTCTCAATTAAACTATAATCTCGTATTATAATTTCTAACAGGTGAGAAATAATAATTTTATGAAAAACCTTTTTAATTAAATATTTTTACTTATTAATATTTCTCGCTTGCTAATTATTACAAAACGCTATAAAAATGACGATAACTCAAAAACCGTCACAAGTCCCAAAGTGGGACCCACGGGCTGATTTGGGCCAGACAATACACGGGCCTGGACTGGGCCCCACGGCCTGGTTTTGGGCTGTTTTGGCTTTTTGATCGATTTTACTAAAAACCGTTTCTTAATATTTCCCGCATGCTTAACATATTTAAAACCCGTCAAAACAACAACAAAACAATCAAGGATCGACACAAACCCAAAGACCAAAACCCGGACCAACCCAGACCTGGCTGGACCGGCCTGAACCGGCCTGAACCAGGCCTGAACCGGCCGGTTTGGGCTGTTTCCAGCCGCCTCCTATGGCCACCTTCCACGGCCAACACAACCACCATTCCAAATAAATTCTAACTTGTTTTTAATTAACAACATCCATTTTTAACAACCGATTTAACCATCATTCATACAAAAATCATGGTTATAAATAAATCATACAAATATGTCAAGAACACCAAACATGCTATAAATTCATAAAACATAATAATAACCACTACTTAGCATGTTACTAACTAAAACCGTAAATAACAATAATATGAACAAAACTAAAGGTATGTGACATTAATTCGTCGAATAAATCGGAATCGTTACCTTAGCTAGCAAAATCAAGTAGCACCAAAATAAGAAGTAAAGAAAAATAAGAAACCCGTCTACTAGTCTTCTCCTAATATATACGAGTCACCAAACTCGTCTTCAAAATCTTCCCCTATAAGAAATGACAAGAATAATATTGTTAGAATTAAAACTTGATTTTCCATAAGTAAAGTGTTGAAAACGATTTTGTCGGAATTGAAAATAAACCGTACTTGAAGATGGAGAGCGAAGAGGAGATTCTAGAAATATAAGTTAGGACGGATTTGAATAATAAATGAAGGTTTTATGATGATTTTGCTCAAGAACGACGAAGAACGACGAAGAACGATGAAGAACGATTAAAGAAAGTGTTAATTAGATCTTAATTTGATTTATTGTAAAATGAAAAAGTAGTTAGTGAGTAAGTGGGGTGAGTGAGCCGTGTACATATAGAGAAAATATGGAGTCGGGTTTTGAAATTGTTGTTACGGAATTGACTCGGGTTTTATAATTATATTACGGTAATTGATTAGATATAATTAGATATTAAGTTAATTAAACCAAATATCTAGATATTATGTTATTGTAATGAAAAGAAAGCAAAATATCTAGCGCTATTAGAGGAGAGGAGCCGTGTGGCTTGGTGAGAAATCGGGTCTGTTTTGTAAACGATTTGCGTAATTTAAGTTAACGGATCGATAAAGTTATAAATATCTTAGATATTATTATTAGTTTAATCACATTAATTTAAAATATCTAAAGTGAGTGGAAAAAGGTGACATGGGCGTGTGACTCATGCCAAAGTCGGGTTTCGGGTTTGTTTCGGGATTTACGACGACTCTGGAATAGTTAAATGACATTCGGGTTAAAACCGTAAAAGTTATTCTTTAATTCCAAATAAATTCAAAATAATTATATTAAATTTTCATAAATCCAAATAAATCTTAATAAAAATAAATTAAAAATATTATTTTTTTAAATAAAATTTCGGTCTTCAAAATTACAAGGCGAGTCGAAAAAGTCAACGAAAGTCAAAGTTGACTTAAAAACGGGATTCTCATGGAATCTCTCAAAAATTCCAAATACGAACTCGGAATTTCAAAATTCAACTGGAAACAATAAATTCCACTTTAAAACTTAAACAAGCTGAAAAGTATTCGTAAAATATTTTCCCTAGAAAAATAGGGTACTTTTCGGGTTGTTACACGGTCGGCTGAGACACATCCCATTTTTGCCTTCATTTTTCTCAAGTGACATTGGTCCCAGCCGGGTAGCTGGGACACGCTGTATATTCAATTGTTTTCAAGTGTGACTATGGTGCCAGCCGGGTAGCCGGCAGTCGGTCCACCTGACCGGCTGGCACCCTGCTGGAGTTCTTTTATCATTCTTTCTTAAATCTTAATTTATAAGAGTTCGCATGGTTCGTTTATCGTATAAATTTACGTAATGACTTTAAATATTCATGTTTAGAATATATGATATTCCTTTCGCTTGTATCGCATGTTTTGTGACGGTTTTTGATATGTCCCACTTTGAGTCGGTTTTACATATGTCATGGTTTGAGCACTAATTGTTATGTGCTATGTACTCTCATTCCCCTGGCTACCTCTTTGTTCGTAAGGCTGGAATGTCGAAACGCGGAGTGTATCCTTACTGCTTAATTGCATGTGTTAGTGAGCATATGACGACGTTGTTGGGAGGTAAACGCTTTGCGTTGATCGGCCCGGCCGTCAAATGTTGTATACTTGCGAGGTGGTGTCATTGCATATAGTGTACCGCTTGTTATGATGCTTGTGCTCTTTTCCGCCTCTTTCGTGAAGGTTGACCGAATTTGGGGTACTCGGCGTCTATAATTGACCGAGTCTTGGATGCGAAATTTTTATCGCATGTCGAATCGGAAAATGTTATTTCGAGAGTCTGGCCAGGTTTAGATTAGGATCGGATATTTATATCGTCGTCCTACCGGGAGGAAATTAGTCTACATATACGAAATGTTTGAATCGTGTATGCGTTCAGGGAAATGTTTATCCCGTGGATGCGATTTTAATCATACTTGGCATGTACACGGTGCTAGTGCGTGTCATTTACCGTGAGAGATGTTGTCAATGTATTTGTACGTTTGGATTGATGATTATATGATTGATTATTTGTGATCGTTGGATGACTTGGCATGGTTTGTTTGTCGAGTCTAAATCTTATCAAGCTTATGCCGCTAACGGTGAGATGCAAGCCCTAGTGAGTGTATGGTTGCCTAAGAGTATCATCCCCGAGTCTATCTATAATATGATGGTTACGGTTTTGTACTTCATGTACCGATATCTTTACATATTGAATTGCCTATTTATCCTTCTCGTATTTCACATGTATATATATATATATAGAGAGAGAGAGAGAGAGAGAGAGAAAGGATCATGTAAGTCCTCTTAGAAAAGGTGAGTCCATAAGTCCTCTTATAGGCCCTTGGATCTTGAGGATGGATGGCTGAGATTGATGCTCCCAAAAAAGGATTAATGGGCTAATTTCCCCCTCTCTCTCATATTTACTAATTAACCACTAATTATACTATTAATACCCCTTCCTCTCACTCACTTCCCACATTCATTCATTCAAACTCCTTCTCTCTAAATTTTCCTCCTTCTCTCTAAACTCACTTTCTCTCTTTCACTCCTCTGCCTTCCGACCACCTCCGGCCACTCCGGCCACCGCCGGCCACCGCCGGCCACCGCCGGCCACCATAAAAAAAAAATAGAAATACAAAAAAAAAATCTCTTCTCCGTCCGTCCGTCCTCCTCCTCATCTCTCCGTTCGTTTCCGTCCATCCGCCTCGCCTCCGTCCGTTTCCGCCCCTCCTCTCCTCTGGCCGCCTACCTCCACCTTATGTCGGCGTCTCCTTTCTTCCCCGACCCCAGATCTGTAACAAACAACCACCACCCCCAGCCTGTTGTGGTTGTTGTTGGGGTTTTTGGTTGTTGTTGTTGTTGTTTGTTTCAGATCTGAGGTTGGGGCGGTCATGGGGCGTAGGGGCGGTCGTTGGTAGGTGGTGGTGAGAGCCGGTGTGGGTCTGGAGTGGGAACGCGCGGCTAAGGCCGGTCGTGACTGGTTGTTTATTTTGTTTTTTTTTTTTTTCAATTTTCCAGATCTGTTTGTTTTTGTTAAAGTGACACAATAAATAACTAAAGTTATCACTTTTTTTGTTGAAGTTTCACCAGATCTTCCTTTTATTTTCTTTTTTCAAATCTAAAAAATGGTATGGTTTTGGTGGTGTTCTCATGGTTTTGGTGGTGTTCTCATTTCTCTTTTTTTTCTTTTTCCTTTTCTTTTTCTTCTTCAGTTTTGCTTAAATATTTGTTTTGTTTATTTTTCTGTTTTTCTTTGTTTTTTAGATTTGAAAAGGTGGTTCAAACTTTAATGACGTCTATTAAAATATCACATATTATTTATTAAAGTAACACATTGTATATTAAAGTCACACATATTATATATTAAAGTAACACATATTATATATTAAAGTAACATAAATTCTCTATTAAAGTAACACATATTATATATTAAAGTTACATGTCTTATTTATTAAAGTCACATATATCAAAGTAACACATATTATTTATTAAAGTAACACAAAATGACCTTAAAGTTATATAATGACTGAAGTTACACTTTTAGTATCTGAAGTTATCCATATAATGACTGAAGTTTTTTTATATGTTTATATGTTTTTATATGTTTTATATGTTTTATATTTTATTAAAGTAACACAAAATGACCTTAAAGTAACACATTTTTTTATATGTTTTATGTTTTTTTTTAGTTTGTTATGTTTTTATTTTTTTTATTTTAGATTTCGTTTTTTTATTTTCTTATGATAGTTTATATTTCTAGATCTAAAGTTACACTATTTTAGATTAAAGTTATATAACTGAAGTTACATAGGTTTGAATTGAAGTTACATAGGTTTAAACTGAAGTTACAGAGATTTGGACTGAAATTTGACTAGTTTGGACTGAAGTCACACTAGAAAAGACTAATGCATAAGTTTACCCTATAAATGACTAAAGTTACACAAATAATAATTGAAGTTTCACTAATAAAGTATAATGTTACACTCATAAAAATGCTAAAATTTAATTGTATTTTGGGTTAAAGTTACACATATAAGGCTTGAAGTTACATAAATAATGGTTGAAGTTACAATCAGAAAAGGTTAAAATCACATAAAATTATCTTAAAGTTACATAAATTCAAATTCATATAGTCGAAATCACATTTTAGCTTGAAGTTACACAAATAATGGTTGAAGTTACACTCGTAGTGACTGAAGTTTCACTCATAAAAAGGCTAAAATCACATAAACTTGTCTTGAAATTTCATAAATTCAAATTTATGTAGTCGAAATCAAATTTTAGTTTGAAGTTACAAAAATAATGGTTGAAGTAACACTCGTAGTGACTGAAGTTACACTCCTAAATAGGCTAAAGTCATATAAACTTGTTTTGAAGTTTCATAAATTCAAATTTATATAGTCGAAATCACATTTTAGTTTGAAGTTTCATAAATAACGGTTGAAGTTACACTCATAATGACTGAAGTTACACTCATAAAAAGTCTAAAATGACATAAATTTGTCTTGAAGTTTCATAAATTCAAATTTATATAGTCGAAATCACATTTTAGTTTGAAGTTTCATAAATAACGGTTGAAGTTACACTCATAATGACTGAAGTTGCACTCCTAAAAAGTCTAAAATGACATAAATTTGTCTTGAAGTTTCATAAATTCAAATTTATATAGTCGAAATCACATTTTAGTTTGAAGTTTCACAAATATGGGCTGAAGTTACACTCACAAATCTCAGAAATTCAAAAGTGCTCAAAAGTGATTAATCAAAGGCTAGAGAGAGAAAGTTAATTAATTAGTGCATAGGTAATTGATTAGTGTTAAGTGTGCTTTTGTCTCTACAATCTCATCCATTCATCTCCCTCATCCAATGGCCAAGATGAAGACTCATGGACTCACAAAATTTGGTGGACTCATAAGAAACTATCTCTCTCTCTCTCTCTCCCTCTCTCTCTCTCTATATATATATATATATATATATATATATATATATATATATATATATATATATATATATATATATAGTTCAATAATTGAGTCCACCATTTTCTTAGAGTCCTTGAGTCCTCATCCTAGCCATTGGATGAGGGAGATGGATGGCTGAGATTTGGGAGATTAAAAAATACACTTATCACTAATTAATTACCTATGCACTAATTAATTAACTTTCTCTCTCTAGCTTTACATTAATCACTTTTTAAACACTTTTAAGCACTTTTGAGCACTTTTTAGCTGCTGAGATTTATGAGTGTAACTTTGATGCTTGCGAGTGTAACTCTAATGTTTTAGAGTGTAACTTTAAGTTTTTAAGGCGGTTTGTATACAAAATTTGAATTTAAACAATTTTAACACCTTACGAGTGTAACTTTAATACTTTTCGAGTGTAACTCTAATATTTTCAAGCGTAACTTTAAATTTTAAAGACGGTTTTGATATAATAATTTGAATATATATACTTTTAACATTCTACGAGTGTAACTTTGCTGATGTTCGAGTGTAACTTTAATATTTTTTAGACGGTTTTGTATAAAAATTTGAATTTATATAATTTTGACATTTTACGAGTGTAACTTGGATGATTTTCGAGTGTAACTTTAATATTTTTTTAAGACGGTTTATTACTTATAAATTTAAATTTATATAATTTTTTACATTTTACGAGTATAATTCTAACATTTTAGGAGTGTAACTTTAATTTTTTTTAAGACGGTTTTGTACATAAAAATTTGAATTTATATAATTTTAACATTTTACAAGTGTAACTTTGATGATTTACGAGTGTAACTCTAATATTTTACGAGTGTAACTTTAGTAATTTTAGGTCATTTTGAGTGGAATTTTTTGAATTTTATTGCATGTTGAATCTACATAATATACTACAAATTTATGAGTGTTACTTTAGTTCTCTATGAGTGTAACTGTAGTCCTCTATAAATGTAACTGTAGTCCTCTATGAGTGTAACTGTAGTTCTCTATGAGTGTAACTGTAGTTCTCTATGAGTGTAACTGTAGTCCTCTATGAGTGTAACTGTAGTCCTCTATGAGTGTAACTGTAGTAAAAACTATGTAAAAAGCAAGGTAGATCTAGAAAAAAAATTTGAAAACAAGAGTAAAAACTAAAAAAAGAAACAGATCTGACATCAACAAGTGTAACTTTTAAGGTCATTTTGTGTTACTTTAATAAATAATGTGTGTTACATTATTATAAGATATATGTGACTTTAATAAATAAAATGTGTAACTTTAATAGACGATATATGTGACTTTAATAAATAAAATGTGTAACTTTAATAGACGATATATGTGACTTTAATAAATAAAATGTGTAACTTTAATAGAGAATTTGTGTTACTTTAATAGAAGTCATTATTACTTGACACCTTTTTTTCAGATCTAGAATTAATAATTAGTGTTACTTTAATAAACGATATATGTGACTTTAATAAAGAATTTGTGTTACTTTAATGGATAATATGTGTTACTTTAATAGATAATATATGTTACTTTAATAGACGTCAACATTTGACACATTTTTTTTAAATCTGAAAAAAAATAAAAGAAAAACAAACAAAACCAACAAGAAAACCAAGATCTAACACCAAGAAGTGTAACTTTTAAGGTCATTTTTATACAAATATTATGCAACTTTAATAAAAAATGTGTTACTTTAATATACGATATATGTGACTTTTATAAATAAAGCGTGTAACTTTAATAGAGAATGTTGTTACTCTTATAAAAGATACGTGTGACTTTAAAATAGAATATGTGTTACTTTAATATATGTGACTTTACTCGGGGCACATACATCGACACACCTTTTTCAAATCTGAGTAAAAGAAGAAGAAAAAAAAATTAAGACACATACATACACATACATACACATACACATACACATACACATACACATACACATACACATACACATACACATTGGGTAGAAGGGAAAAAAAGAAAAAAGAAAAAGAAAATGGAAAATAAAGACAATGACACAGGAACTAAAAGGGGAAGAGAAAAAGAAAAAAAAGAAGAAAAGACAACAACAATAACGACACCCACCCAAGACACTAACCCTCCACCCACGACCCCAACGCCCACGGCCCACGGCCCACCACCCACGACCACCCCCCTCACCGGACAGCAGCAGGAAATCCCCAACCACCCCACAACTTCTAAATCTGGAAAAAAAATGAGAAGAAGATGGAGGAAAGAAGGAGGGAGGAGGCCGGTGGTGTTGTTGGTGCTGCTGTCCGGTGAGGAGGGAGGTCGCAGAGTGGCGGCTGGAGGGAAGAAGAGGAGGCCGGTGGTGGGTCAGAGAGGAGGCAGCGAAAAAGGTGGTCGGGTGCGGTGGTTTGAGGTGGTAGTTTTCAGATCTGCTTTTTTTTGTTTGGTGATGGGTTTTTTCAGATTTAATTTTTTTGGTGGTTGTAGGTGGGTAGGAGTTATGTGGTAGGTGGTGGGTGGTTGATGTGGTGGATAAGAGGCGGTGAGCGTCGAGGGTGGTCGTGGGGAGTGATTTATTTGGGTGGTGTCGGTGGGTAGTGGTGGTTGTGTGATGTTGTGTGAGAATGGAGGATGAATGAATTAATTGGGATTTTTGATTTATTTGAGTTTTAGAGAGATGGGAGTAGGAATATTATGTGAGATGAGAGAGAAGTGATTGTGAGGAAAATCTTTTATAGTGAATTAGTGAGGTTTAGTGATTAATTAATGAAAACTAGAGAGAAGGTGATATTAATCATAATTTTGGAGTATCAATCTTAGCCATCCATATCCCCATATCCAATGGCCCTAAAAAGGACTCAAGGACTCTAAGGAATGGGGTGGACTCAATTGATCTTTGCTCTCTCTATATATATATATATATATATATATATATATATATATATATATATATATATAGAGAGAGCTTAGTTCAATTGAGTCCACCATTTTCTTAGAGTCCTTGAGTCCTCATCCTAGCCATTGGATGAGGGAGATGGATGGCTGAGATTTGGGAGATTAAAAAATACACTTATCACTAATTAATTATCTATGCACTAATTAATTAACTTTCTCTCTCTAGCTTTTAATTAATCACTTTTTAAACACTTTTAAGCACTTTTGAGCACTTTTTAGCTGCTGAGATTTATGAGTGTAACTTTGATGCTTGCGAGTGTAACTCTAATGTTTTAGAGTGTAACTTTAACTTTTTAAGGCGGTTTGTATGTAAAAATTTGAATTTAAACAATTTAAACACCTTACGAGTGTAACTTTGATGCTTTTCGAGTGTAACTTTAATATTTTCGAGCGTAACTTTTAATTTTGAAGACGGTTTTGTATATAATAATTTGAATATATTTAATTTTAACATTCTACGAGTGTAACTTTGCTGCTTTTCGAGTGTAACTTTAATTTTTTTTAGACGGTTTTGTATACAAAAATTTGATTTTATATAATTTTAACATTTTACAAGTGTAACTTTGATAATTTACGAGTGTAACTCTAATATTTTACGAGTGTAGCTTTAGTTATTTTAGGTCATTTTGAGTGGAATTTTTTGAATTTTATTACATGTTGAATTTATGTAATTTACCATAAATTTAGTCCTTTATGAGTGTAACTGTAGTCCTTTATGAGTGTAACTGTAGTCATTTATGAGTGTAACTGTAGTCATCTAAGAATGTAACTGTAGTCCTCTACGAATGTAACTATAATACTTTATGAGTGTAACTATAGTCCTCTATGAGTGTAACTGTAGTCCAACAACCGTCAAACACCACCACCATCTTCCACCATAAACCCACACGCAAAAAAGTAGATCTAGAAAGAAACAAATCTGAAAACAAGATTAAAAAAAAAAAACAGATCTATTACCACAAGTGTAACTTTTAAGGTTATTTGTGTTACTTTAATAAATAATGTATGTTACTTTATTAGACGATATATGTAACTTTAAAAAATAAGGTGTGTAACTTTAATAGGGAATTTGTGTTACTTTAATAGAATAAGAGTGTAACTTTAAATGAACAAAAAATAAATAAATCTGAGACTAACACAATAACAAGACAAGATTTGTAATACGAAATTTGGAAAAAAGAAAGAATAACCTACCAAACCTCCACAATCCCAACAACCACCACCACAATTACAGAAAAAAAAAGTGTTATTTTTGAGGTCGTTTTGTGTTACTTTAATAAATAATGTGTAGTACTTTAATAGACGATATATGTGACTTTAATAAATAACGTTTGCAACTTTAAAAAAAGAATAGACGTCGTGAACATTTGAGACCCATTTTTCAGATCTTATAATTAAAATAAAAAAAAAAACCATCAACACCCAACCCAAAATCTGAGACAAACAACCATCACCAACCAAACATCCCACCCACACCCACAAAACTCCGACTACAACACCGACTACAACACCGATCGACTACAACAAAAACAAACACCAACACCTCTGACCACGAGAACCAACGACAGTGTGGGTGGAGGAGATGGCGGCTGGGAAGGAGGGGGAAGGAGAGGCGTCGGAGGAGAGAGGAGAGGCGCCGGTAAAGGGCAGAGAGGCGGCGCAGAAGGGAGGCGACAGTCAGCAGTGGAGGAGGCGGCGGAGAAGGGTAGTGGTTGTGCTGGTGGAAGTTGTGGTGGGTTTTTTTTCAGATCTACATTTTTTTTCAGATCTACATTTTTTTTGTTAGTGACGGTGGAGGACGGTGGTGGTGTGGGGTCGTGTGTGGAGCACGGTGTTGGTGGGTCGGTTGGTGGCGGTGGCTGTTATTGTTCATGGCAGGTGGGTAGTGGTGGGCGTTGGTGATGGTTGGTGGTTGGGTGATGATGTGTGAGTAATGGAGTATGAGTGATTTTTTGGGGTTTGATTTTTTTAAGTTTTAGAGAGAGAGGAGAGGAGAATATCATGTGAGATGAGAGAGAAGTAATTGTGAGGAAAAATTTATATATTAAATGAGAGGGGAATTAGTGGAATTAATGATTAATTAGTGAAAATAGAGAGGGAGTGATATTAATCACCCTTTAGGAGTATCAATCTCAGCCTTTCATCTTCCCATATCCAATGGCTCTAAAGAGGACTCAAGGACTCTAAGGAAAAGGGTGGACTCAATTGATCTTTCCTCTCTCTATATATATATATATATATGCATATATAATGCATGCTTCTACTTATGTATTTCCGTTTATGTTCGTTATTTGTGATATGGCTGGGAGAACCCGGATTTACTCCCCACTGACTGTGGCGTTCATGTTTTTCATGGATGAACAGGTTGCTTGCTTGGATGAATTTTGCTTGTTGTATTTTGGGTTCGGGTGTGAGCTAGCGGGCGTTGGCCTGGATGAATCACCTTTAGACGTTTATTAGCTAGTTTGCTAATAACTTTGATATTTAATAACATTTTGAGAGACTTCGTCTCTTTGTAGTATATTCTACTTTGGATTGTAATTATTTGACATTCCTCGTATTTTTATTTTAGCATGTAAAAAGTTTTAAAAACACCGTATTTTCCGCTATATAAATCACATGCTTGTTATATTTTATTTCCGCATTCGCGAGGGTTGTCACACTCTTACTTCTCCCTTTCTACCAATCTCATCATTTAATTTAGGTAAGTTTTCCCTCGCCGGCGACGACCTCTTACCGCCGATGAGTTTTTTAATTTTCATTTTCATTTGTGATAGCCTAAATTTGACTTTGACAATAAATTCATTCTCATTTAGGCGTGTATTCGAAAAATGTTCATTTTCAACACGGGACAGTTGATTAAGAGGAGTGTTCGTGGTAGAGTCAAGAGTCCAAATGTCAAGACCACTTGAGTCTAACACTACTCTAACCCATCTCGAAGTTCTCAACCCTTCTACTACCTTTATCCTAACTCCCTCCTCCAAAGTGTCCAAACCACACACCCTCGAGTCCTTGATCCCTCAACCCAACCCAAATGTCAAACCCCACCCCCTTCTCCTCCTCCTCCTCCTCCTCCCAACCAATCCGGTTCGGAATCCTAGGATGCGCAGACATAGCAAGAAAACTCTCCCGCGCAATCCTCCTCTCCCCAAACACAACCCTCCACGCCCTCGGAAGCCGGTCCCTATCCAAAGCCCAAGCCTTCGCCAACTCCAACAACTATCCTCCTTCCACCAAACTCTACGACTCATACGACGCCGTTCTCGACGACCCTGATGTCGATGCTGTCTACATTCCCCTCCCTACCTCCCTTCACCTTACATGGGCCGTCAAAGCGGCCCGTAAAGGAAAACATGTCTTGCTTGAGAAGCCCACTGCTCTTAATGTTGCTGACTTGGATCAGATTATTGATGCGTGTGAGGAAAGTGGGGTCCAGTTTATGGATGGGACTATGTGGACCCACCATCCTAGGACTCAAGCTATGGCTGACTTTTTGCAGGATTCTCAACAATTTGGTCAACTGAGTTATGTTAGTTCTTTATTCTTACTCTTTTTACTGTTTATGTACTATTACTCTTTTACTTTTTTTAACTCGATCTTCGTGGTTGACTCTTTTTATTCTGATTTTACTGTTTGCCTTTTCGTTGGGTTTAAGACAATATATAAACAGTGTTTCTCACATGTGGAGTATATATTGCTTTGTTGACTCTCATTTTGAGACGGTCAGTTTCGTCTCAAGCCTTCAGACGGTCATATGTGATCATTTTATGGTCAGATGTCAATGGCTAAATGGTCATATATATTCCATCTGAGGCTTTGGACAAAAATAACCGTCTGAAATGAGAATTTGCCTTGTTCAATCGGTTGGACTCTTACTTTAAAGTCGAAAGCTCAAATAGAAAATACTTGAAGTGAAATGTTTTTATGTTGGCGGTGCTTTAATGTATGTGGATTGTGGTACCCTCTCACACAGTGGCGGATTTTGAAACAAATAATAATGGGGCCAAGACTTGAACATTTAACCTCATAGAGGAATACATTTAGTTAAACACTAAGTCAAAGGTGGCGAATGCTAATTTATCTAGTGAAATATACCTTAAATTAAATTTTCAGGGTGTTGTGCTCCCTGTCGGCATAACTAAGGTACTCCACTTTTCTCACATAAATTGAATTATTATTCTCGAGTTGAACGGTGCAGAGTTTCTGTTTAATGTGATATCAGAGCTAAGGCTTTCAGGTGTCCTATTTAGTCCAAATGATGTAGATTTACGGATAAAATCGTGGTTCAAATGTCTTTCTGGTGGAACTTTACATCTTATTTTTGAATTTATGCATACGAAGGTCTCTTTTGTGTGGCTTGGTGCGCTTGCGTGAGCACGAAAATCGAAGGTCAAGGCTTTTTGCTAGATTCTTGCAATTCCTTACCTTGTGTGTGAGGTGGCTTTGGGAGTTTGAGTACGATTGAAGGATAATGGAGGTTGTACTACTGCAGAACTTGGAGGCCTAGAGGGTCCTTTGAGACTAATAGAGATGTATTTGAATGAAGAACTTGATCGCCTTTCCATTTTTTATACGAAGTATAACTTTTCCGTAGTCTCTCAGACTTGTCAATCAATGGGAATGTTCCGGAATCCGGAAGACTCCGTACATGTTTCCTTTGCTTCTCCACTTTTTTCTGGCTTCGCTAGTGTGTTTGATCTTGTGTCATGAAGTTCGTTTGATGTCTGTGCTGGTCTACTCCTCTTGTCTACTGCTGATCTTAATGACCTCTCGTGGTTTATCTGTTGAAGCTTGTAGAGGGCATGTACAGTGTCATGTAACTTTGTGCTGTTTAGCAGCTGTGATGAGTGTGTCGTCTGTAGTTTCTTTCGTTATCTCTGATTCTAGGTTCTTAAAGTCTCATCCCTTAGGTTCATTCTCCTTACATGCCTTACTTGTGTTCATTACTTGTCTAACTATATTAAGTTTTGTTGAGCTCTCTTCCCATATGTGTGTGAGGGGCATCCATCCCATATCGGTAGAATAATAGTGAATGGACTAGCTTATAAGTAAGTGGGCTACTCCTCCTATCACCAATTGGTTTTAGGATGGAATCTCACTTGCTTGTGGGCCGGTCTCATGCACCTAATTCTATAAGCCCGTTGCGGAGGACTCAACAAGTTTGCTCATAAGATCCATATTGCATCTTAATAGTGACACAGTCCGTAAAATAGTGTGTTTGATACTTTGATGTGGTTAGCAAAATCTAACTCTAGCAAACACTCCGTATATGGTATTCTGGGTAAGTCTCACAAGTGAAGCCAACCCAAATAGTTGAGTGTTTCTCATTCAATTATATGGATAATATGCTGGTCTCAAGTTTAAAATCGTCTCGTATAAGTATCTGTCTCTATCGTATGGCTCAAAGTCATGACATTATTGTCGAAGCTGATAACTTTTTTTTCCATTGTTGAGAGAAAGGCTAAATGTCGATATCTTGGAGACGCTGTTCTGATTACAATTCAATCATGACATATCTTTCAGGTACAAACGTGCTTCAGCTTTGCTGCTGATAACGACTTCCTTGAAAATGACATTCGTGTCAGCCCGGATCTTGACGCCCTTGGTGCACTAGGTGATACTGGCTGGTATTGCATCAGAGCAAGCCTGTTTGCCGCCAACTATGAACTGCCCAAATCTGTGACTGCTTTAAGAAATCCTATTAGAAACAAAGCAGGCGTATTATTAGCATGTGGGGCCTCTTTGCATTGGGAAGACGGAAGAGTGGCAACCTTTAATTGCTCCTTTCTATCACACTTAACCATGAATATATCAGCTGTAGGCACAACGGGGACGTTACGTGTCACCGACTTCATCGTCCCTTATGAAGAAAAGTCGGCCTCATTTTCAACATTATCCAATGGTGGATTCGGTGAAATGACTTTGGCATGGAAGCAAAAACCGAGTGAGCACATTGTTAATACCGAGCTTCCCCAAGAAGTTGTCATGGTGAAGGAGTTCTCAACTTTGGTTGACGGTATTAAGAATCGTGGTTTGGCACCTGAGAAGAAGTGGCCGACACTTACTCGTAAGACTCAACTTGTAATTGATGCGGTGGTAGCCTCCATTGCCCAAGGCTTCGAGCCTATTCAAATTTAACGCTCTCTCATTATCTTTTATACGAGCTTTGTTAATAAGAGCCGGTCATTGACTCATTGTGAATCCAATTTGCATTTCTCTGTTAAAATTCTGTAGCACCTGACAAAAATTCATCGTTGTCTGGTGTAAATGTTATACTCATCGCTTGAAAGGTTTGTTATGATCAGTGTGCTTTACAGTTCCATTTTTTTTGACAGAAGTAAAAGATTATACATTGGGATGACAATGGATCCTGGGCCCACCTGGGATCCACAAGACCCGACTCTGATGGGTCTGTGAAAACCCGTCTTCAGCGTTGTTAGTTACTACGTACGCCTCCCTAACAAGCGTCCCTTTTCAACCACGACCGTCCATCGCTTAGAATGCCTAAGCCATGAGCGATCCCTCCCTTTCCTTACCAAACTAATACCATTGCAACTATCCATGCATCGGCCACCAGCCCACCACCCCTGCCTTTCTCCACTTCAGATCTTGACATTCACGTGCTTTACGCCAAACACCAGCATATTATAAGCTGATATTGACTATACGGATACATGTTCGAAACCCAATGCAAGTATTGTTTTAAATCTTCTCCTATGCCTCTAGAACTCTATTAGTTTTAATTTTTCAGCTCAACTAAAGTCTTTAATAGTTTAATTTGCTCGTCAAGCTTTAGTGTCTAACTTCGTCATCCAGCATATGTTCAATTAGACATCGTATAATGTACCCGTCATGTGACACGTAATCATGAAAGAATATGACCCGAATATCCATATGGACCTTACGTCCCTACATGTATCAAACTCCAATCAACAACATCTTGGTACTGAACCGATTTGAAATGTCTCAAACTCTAAGAGCATCCATAACAAAAAGTTTTTTTGTGGTTTTGGTGGGTCCTTAACCCATCCATTCAATTTGATCATAAAATGGTGCAAAAAGTACCGAGAACAACAATTCACACAATTACTCATGGGTGAGTCCAATTGAAGGGACACGAAAAAATATATAATCCAACATGTCGTTTTCCTAATGTTATGGACCCATTATAGTGCACGAGACTCTAAAACCTACCCTCCATGATACTTTTACGATTTATCATATCATCCATGATAAAAAGTTTTCTTTGGTGTATGATCATGATGAGAAAATACATACCACGAACCAAATTTTTTTTGGTTATTGTAAATGCTCTAGAGCTCAATAATGAACCGGTCCAAAAGAGCCCGACCTAAAACAATTCGTCTCGATATTAATCTGATCCTAAATGCCAAAATTGACGTGAACCAATTCATATGAATCAAGTTATTATTATCTCCTATAGAAATAATAAAATCTTACCGGCCATATATAACCTAAATTTAACCGGATTTGTTTAGGTGTTTCATTCTTATTAACGGACTAACAGTAATAAAATCGAGTTACTTGGTATAAAAATATAAATTCATTTTTAAAATGACTTGACCTACCGAGCTTGATACACGTGAAAATGTGAAATACTCCTACTCAAACCAATTAAATCCTAATACTACCCGAATTACCAAATTTACATTTTTAAAAGAGGAAAGAGTTGATTACTTTTATAATCAACTCGTGGTTGAATAAATCTTTTGTAAACTTATGAAACAGATTATTCATCTAATTTTGGATACATGTTTTTATTTAACAATCTGTAATGAATGATATATAAATATTGTGACCACAACTAAAAACCTTTTTAAAGTACAACAAGTCTTCTTTGTCACAGATTTATCCGATATTCGTCACAAGCTTGTGAATTGTGATAAGTTAAGTATCATCCACATGGGTAGATAAGACAAAAATTAATGTGCCTAAGAAGTCGCAAATGACATGTCTTTATCTACTAATTTGAGTATTATTTGACTCATTACAAGCTTGTAACGGATTCCGTCACAAATGAAAATTTGTGTTTTACGTATAAGGTTGCATAAAGGCATTGGTAAGAATGGAATCCTATCGATTTAACCCCATATCTATATTGAGGCCTAATAATGAATAGAAAAACGATGAAAGAAGCGAGTGTTGGAAGAAACATTCTTTTAGGAATACCAAATTGCCTTTTTAATTAAAAAAGTACTCGTAATAATAAAAATAATGGAATTTGACTTTTTGAGACATATGAAAACTCAAAATTTGAGTCCTCATATTGTTTTTCAATGCACATGCGCGAAACTGCGAGACGATTCAATCTTTTATTGTGTTGGAGCACCACCAACATGTTGCTTCTCGTGCAATTTAAAGTTACACGTGAGAGCTACCTTGAAAACCGTGCTCTTTTTTACTCACACCGTCCAAGTGAATAATTTACGTTTGCTTTATTTTACGAGGGAAAAATTAAAGCAATGTAAACTATTAACTTAGACTGCAGTAATAACTCAGGGGTATTGCATGATTTGATTAAATGGACTTAGTAGAAAAACAAGGACACAGATGAGGATATAATTATTAACTAATTTTCACTGCTCAACACAGGAAATAAGCTAATAATTAATTTGGACAATCTAAACCTCTATTGCCACAGTCAAGCACAGATGAACCAGACTTACACCAACAACAAGATAAACAACCCACACTCTATGCAAACAAAGTACTTAAAATATAATACAGACTGGAAATTAAAAGACTGATGCAATCTGAAATGTACAAAAGCTTGCAGGTGTGGACAATGACATGTTGTAGCATTGTTGCAGCTGATTTCTTGGCTTGGAGCATATGGACGAGCTACATTAATAACTCCCTTGACCTTGCTCTAAACTGCTTACAGGAATAGGCAAGACAAGCAAAAGGTTTCTTGTAAAAGGACTCCCAATGTCTAGCCAGAAATGGAAACTCTGCTTTATACTTTTCTACTTTTCTTGCGACGATTTTCAGCTTGATTTTCTAAGAGATGAAAGGTGAACTGGCCCTGACTCCCTAGGACTTTGTTGGACTTAGTTGAATAAGCTTTCAGCTGGCCATGGTGGCAGCTGGTGGTTCAGGCCCATCTGAGAGTTGCTGGACTCCAAAGTAGACCATGCAGAGGTGGAGTATGGGTCACTGTCGAGGTAACTGTGACTTAGGTCATGGTTTACATTGTCCTGGCTATTAGCTCATGCTGCATAGACGGAGGGACTACATATATTACATGGAGTAATTGTGAATCGACCATGGCACGAGGGTTATGAATATGAACCTCATATTTGTTTTATGCCAAATCATCAAAGACACAATTTTTTTTTACAATAACCCATTACCATTAATTAGAACTTTTTTTTCGATTTTTATTATGGACTCACCATCTCTTCTACTTATATCCTAATAATATCACACACACCCCTTGTATATATTAAAAGTATTTACATAGACAAACTGATTCATCTTTTAACAATAATAGAAAGGTGTGTATACAAACCTCTAAAAAGTACATAATTCCGATTCTTATTTTTCATACAATAAGGGTAAGGGTTTGTAACTAGTACGGTGCGGTGGGAGCTAATCAAGGGAAGTACATGTTTGAGAAGCAGTGCCCAAGAAAGTAACCACCACGCACTTATACTTGTCCCTCGTTAACACAAATGTAGAATTCCTAGACCATTCTATACACGAAACTATTAGCAAAACAAGTGATATTGTATGGGGATTAATAAAGAACAAGTCGTGGCCTTCACATTTGAACTACACTTGTATGGTTTTTCATATTTACAAATTGTTCTTCATTTTGCAAAATCCAAGGTTGCTACATTGACGCCGTCTTTCTGTTAGACTTGCGACTACCCATCCTGCCATCCATCATCCATGACATGTGTGGTAACTAACTCAACTAATGTGGTTTCCTCCACTTTTTTCGGTTATTTCACTTTATTTGATTGCTGCTATTTCCACTAATGTAGTTTCCTTAATTGATGATTAATTAGTGAGTCCGGAACATCTTATGCTAGAGTCTAGATCACGATCACCTATAGATGTGTCATCTCGACAAACTTCATCACACATTAGAGCTATAATCCATCCTACCAAGCAGTGGCGGACCCAGGACTTCAAGAATGGGGGTGCACACTTGAAAAAAAAATCGAATATAGAACAAATAATAAAACTCCATCACGGTCATTACTCATTAGGTAGAATGAAGAAAAAAATCGTAAAAACTTTTATTTCTCTCCATCTTGGTTTGTAAAAACTTGTACAAATTCTAAACAGTAAAGTCGTCGAATGAGGAAAAAAATAACTGTCTTTTGAACTATTGAGGGTTTTTTATTAATTAAAAACTTGTATTTCTCTCCATCTTGATTTTGAACACTACCAAATGAAATTTTATATGTGCACTTTTTTCGTGGATTAAAAACTTGAAAATCTAAAGTGAAAATAATATATATATACAAAATTCGAATTTCAAATTGATAAAACTAGGGATGCAAGTTAATGTAACAAGTAATCACAATTCACAATGCAAAATCACAAATAAAGAACAAAGAATCAAAATATAAGTAAAAAAATATTCATAAAGCAAACCAATGAAAGAGAATTTGAAACCAACAATCTAAATTTTAAAAATTGAGAAGATGAAAATTGAAAATTAGAATTTGAAAGTTGAGCAATTTATGCCAAATTAGAATGAAAGGGACAAAGCTAAGCACAAAATAATTAAAGCAATTGTTAGAAAAAGATATTTGAAGGAGAAAAAACAAAATGTAAACAAAAGAGTTGAAAAGGGGGATTGAACCCGGTACCTCAGGCATTACACCCCAAGGCTTTCCCACTAAACCACTTATTCTATTTGATTCTCTATAAGCGGAAACTGTAATTATACTGTATTAGTTCTTTATTTGAAAATTAAAAAAAAAAAAAAAAATTCCCCCAACCAAGGGTGCGCACAATGCGGTGCTGTGCGCACCCCTGGGTCCGCCACTGCTACCAAGGAATAAGCGGCGACATATAGTCATTTACCACTTCAACTATCTCATGAATAGGGGCAATGATTGCCCTTTTCTTGAAGATAATCCGAGTTATACAACTGCCTTTGAAGTGCAGGATAAGTGACGTCTACTAATGAGACAATGGAATCTGTCACGTGCTAAATGAGCAAGTGGTCTAGGAACTCTTTATCAACCTCCCTGTCATCTTGACCACCCGCTAAGCCAGCTCCAATCCCCAAGATCCACATGAGAAATTTTCTTATATCATCAACATTGTGGCTTGAACTTCCAACTTGAAAACGCATATTGATGATCATTATTTATATACATATTTTATGCCTCCGTTAGACGCATTTAACTCGATTTACCGTCTTTCCTTGCTTATTTCTATGCTATTTTAGCTAGAATATCGATTCTGCCGCTTTTGTTATGTTTTAATGCAGATTGGATGCATTTGGAGCATTTTGAGATGATATGGAGCATGGCGGAGTAGGATCGTAGAAGGTTATGCACGGAAATCGAGGAAGAAAAGAGAAGAAATGAAGAAACGAGCTAAAATGAAGGCTGCTCGACCGAGCAGACCTACCTTGCTCGGTCGAGTCGCACTGTGGTCATGCTCGATCGAGCAGAAGTGCCTTGCTCGATCGAGCAACCTATATTTCGGCGGCTTTCTCTTATTTTCCTAAACTGTAACCTAATTAATTAGATCTTTTGTATTATAAAAAAAAAGCTCGTCTTTCATAATTAGACATGCCTTCTTATGCTTTTTAATACTTTTATGCTTTAAATCAGAAACCCTAATTTAGTTTGCTTGCCTCTGGATTTTATTCATCAAAGACGATTGTCTTTAGTTCAACTTGTAACCGGTATTCTTCAATCTTTCTTCGTTATTCAATTTAATTGCCTTCTAGTTCTTTAATTATTCTTTGTTTATCCTTTCATTGTTGTTAATCATGTTTACTTTAATTATTATTGTTGTTGTTTATATCGTTATGAGTAGCTAAACTCCTTTCTAGGGTTGAAAGGGGATCTAGGATTGTTAGAAGGGGTAGATTAATTAATTGAATTGCAATTGCATGGTTATCGTTTGATTATCGTTTTAATTCTAGTTGTTTGATTACTGGCCAGGATTAATTAACTAGTCTCGCAAATTAGGATTGACACCGACCGGGTTAAGACTAAGATAGGCTACGATAATTGAATAGAACTCGTTTAATGATAGCGATCGCATGTTAAATTGTAGATCTAAAGGGCATAATTGAATCGACCGATCTTGTGACCTTAGATAGCTTTATTGCATGATAGTTGATTTTATCCCTACCCCTGAACAATAATCCTAGTGAACCTGAGACCCTAGACTTTTAATCTCATTGTTTTCAACCTTATTAGTTTGTTATTGCTTATTATTAGTTGTTATTATTGTTAGTTGTTATTGTTTGCTATTAGTTATTGTTATTGTTGACTGCTTTTAGTTTAGAACTCAATCTCAAACCCCGAATTGTTACTTTAGAGACGAACTTAGTTTAACAGATTAGAATATTACCGCCTCCCTGTGGATTCGATACCTTGCTTACCGCTGACTATTAGTTAGTTGTGAATTAGGTTTACTTTGATTAAGGTGACGCGACTTTACCCTTATCACATATTTTTTTGTCAATTATTTAAGCACCAGAGCAAATACAAATATTATTATATTATATATATAAAGAAAATATTGCTTAATCAAATAACGTTTAAGAGATTTTATATTGTTAATCAAGCGGAAAACGCACCTTATTGGACGACCATAAATACGATGGACAAAGAGATGCATGCACAATGTCTGCTCTACTTCCTTCGAGCACAACCGACATAGTTTGACGAAAATCTTCACCAAAGATGTACTAACACTTTGCCACCAAACATATTTTCGACATTTTTGTTGTCGACAACACGTACTACATATTTCAATCTTCTATTGGGAGCCTCACAGCCACCACAACAAAACCGCTAGTTGGCGACTAATCATGGCGACCATGCATATAATAGTTGTTGGTTTGCAACTAATTCCGTTTTAGTCGCTTAATAGCGACCATATTTGCTTTGGTTGCTAAATTAGTTGCTATTTAGCAACCAAATTTTAGTTGGATGCTAAATTGGTTGCTATTTAGCAACCATTCTACGTTTAGTTGCTAATTTAGTTGCTAACTTGCAACTATGTTAATAATTGGTTTCTAACTTTATTGTCATAAAACAATTTTTTATAAGTTCATTACTATGTTTTATTTGTGAATGTATAGTTTAAAAAATTGAATATAAAAATTCGACC
Organism: Heliosperma pusillum; assembly: GCA_022085475.1. Classification (NCBI taxonomy): domain Eukaryota; kingdom Viridiplantae; phylum Streptophyta; class Magnoliopsida; order Caryophyllales; family Caryophyllaceae; genus Heliosperma; species Heliosperma pusillum. The sequence goes on along the minus strand of JAIUZE010074742.1, from coordinate 21,982 downwards.
GTTCACTAAGTGACTTTTCTTTAACTCATTACCCTTTTTCAGCTTGTGACGAAATTTGACCCGTCTTGAGCAAGACTTAGTGGAGTTTCTAATTCTAATTTCTTATAAAAAAAATCACACTTTTTACTTAACAATTACTTTGTGTAAGACGATTTTATATAAAGATCGTATAAACGAATCCGAACTCATAGCCCTATTAGAATAGTACGGGTTTTCGTAACCCGACTTAGTGTTAAAACAAATATACCCATCTTAAAGGAGAATAGCTTAATAAATTTACGTTTTATAAGACCATCTTAATAAAACCTGACTAAATATTATTTTCTGTATACATAATTATTTGCATTTATTCATTATTTATTATTTATCTCTTTTAATGTTACATGTGTTTTGGTGGGAGTCTAGAAGCAACTATTGGGCGGCAAATGTCCCCAAAAGCTCATTAGTTTACTCCACAATAAAAAAGGAAAAGGAAATAAAAGAAGAAAATCCCCTTCTTTGCCGCACAATCTTCACTTAGTCTTAACTTAGCCTTTCCATCCATTCCCGTCTTCGTTCTACGTTTTCCGGCATCCCCAGATAGTCTATCCTTGCTACTCATTTGGATCGTCAGGTATAGAAACTTAGCCCTCTTTAATTTTTTCTCTCCTTCTTTCAATCTATGGAAATCATGTTTAATTAGGTAGGGTTTATAGGTCCTATTAAAAAAAAATTAACTACAAGAATACATATATTTCCGTTTAGGTTTGTGTATGAGATTCCTCTTCTAATATGAAAACCAAATTTGCATGCTTGAGATTGATAATCATACTTGTCATTACCTATATAAGAAATACTAAGCTTTTGATAAGTTGTAAAGCACATTAAGTGTTCCCTCTCTAGTTGGTTTTGGTATTTTAGTCTGATAAACAAATTATATATTATTTACATGTAAACAATATGTTTGGTTCCATTCATATACGGAGTACACAAATTCTCATAATGCTCGTCTTAAGCTTAAGACGGACATTGTCCGTCTTAAGCTTAATACGGGTCAAATAGATACCAAATCAACCCATTTGTTACCTAGGAAATACAAAAAAAATTGTCTTTATTACTAGCATGTGGTAGTATTTGACTCGTCTTAAGCTTAAAACGGTAGTGTCCGTCGTAAGCAAGAGTTACAGTACATCGTAACACATTTTTGAACATAAATAAAATTGTGCTAAGATGGGTTCATAGAACACCCTCAAAGTTGTACCTTGGCATTGTGTAAAACAACAACTACATGAGAAGCTCTTTAACTATAATTTGTATGTCTAACTTATTTTGTTTGTCTTATTCTGCTTCTTAAGTTGTTAGTCAGTTTTAATGCTTTTGGTATTTTCATTCATCTAAAACTTTGTTGTCCTATTATATATATGCCTTTGTTGAATTTATATGTCTATGCTAAATTTATATGTCTAGTGTACAAGATGGTTGATCGGGAGTGGATGTACAATAGACTAGATGAAGATGGTTATCTTAGAAATGAGTTTGTTGTTGGGGTAGATACTTTTATAAAGTTTCCTTGTGACCAAGAAAATTTTAAACATTACCCTTTTTTAAAATGCCCTTGTTCTAATTGCTGGAATAAGCCATATATGGATGTGGACTCTATTAAATTACACTTGTATAAGAATGGGTATCGTGAGAACTACTCTTGTTGGAGTTGTCATGGTGAAACATACATAGAAGCCCAGCCAAGTAGTGCAATGACTACGTCAAGGAATCAATTAAATCCTTATCGAGATATGGTCATGGATTCATATGTCCCAATAAGTGAAGTGTCCAATGACGAGGGTTTAGAGGATGGTGAAGAGCCTCCGAACCAACAAGCAAGACGGTTTTTTGATATGTTAAAAAATGCGGAGAAACCTTTGTATGATGGTTGCAAGATGACTTTGTTGTCAATGGCCTCAAGGATGACAAATTTAAAGTGTGAATACAACATTCCTCATCGTGCAATAGATGGGTTTGCTTCTTTAATAAAAGATATATGTCCAGATGAGAATTTAATGACGGAATCATTTTATGCTACTAGGAAGTTGGTAGAGGGTCTTGAACTTCCACATCATAAGATAGATGTATGTCGTAATGGGTGTATCTTGTTTTGGGACGAAAATGCTCATTTGGAGAAGTGTGGTTCATGTAACGCTGAAAGATTTAAAAAAAAGCGAATGGTAAGCTTATTCCTGATAAATTTATGATATATTTCCCCATCACGGCTAGATTACAGAGGATTTTTGCAGCTAAAAGTACAGCGTCTTACATGAGTTGGCATAGCGAGTATCCACCAAACAATGAAATGATGTCACATCCACGCGACGGTGAAGCGTGGAAACATTTTGACTCCACATATCCCGATTTTGCTGCAGAACCACGCAATGTGAGGCTTGGATTATGCACAGATGGATTCTCCCCATTTGGAAAATTTGGGAAAAGTTACTCATGTTGGCCAGTTATTCTCACACCGTACAATCTACCCCCGTTTCTTTGCATGAAAAGGCAGACCTTATTTCTAAGTCTGATTATTCCTGGTCCAAAAAATCCAAAAGGGAAACTTGATATATATTTGCAACCTTTAATTAAAGAATTGAAGCACTTGTGGAATGTTGGGGCAGCAACTTACGATGCATCTAAAAAGAGAAATTTTAATATGAAAGCAACACTCTTGTGGACAATTAGTGATTTTCCCGCATACGGCATGCTCTCGGGTTGGAGTACGGCGGGAAGGTTGGCATGTCCTTATTGCATGGAGAAATCAAAGTCTTTCTATCTTAAACATAGCCATAAACAAACTTGGTTCGATTGTCATCGGCAATTTCTACATCCTGATCATGTGTTTCGCAAGAATAAAAATAGTTTTGTGAGAAATAAAGTTGATCACTCAACACCTCCACCAAGGCTAGATGGAGAAAGTATTTGGAGACGCGTGTCAAACTTGCCTAAAGCTACTGAGTATAATAATTCATGCGAGAGAAGTGCTGAGCACAACTGGACAAAACAAAGTATACTATGGGAACTTCCATATTGGAGCAAACTTCTAATTCGCCACAACCTAGATGTAATGCATGTTGAGAAGAACTTTTTTGATCAACTTATTCACACAATAATGGAAGTTAAGGGTAAGACCAAAGATACCAAGAAGACAAGAAAAGATTTGGCAAATCACTGTAAGCGTCGAAAGTTGCACCTTCATGATGACAACACAAAAGAGACAATGCCTCCTGCTCCTTTTGTGTTGTCTAAGGAAAAAAGAAAAGTTCTTTGCAAATGGGTACTTGACCTTAAGTTTCCTGACGGTTATGCGTCTAATTTGGGTAGGTGTGTGAACTTGGGAGAAGGTAAACTGTTTGGCATGAAATCACACGATTGCCATGTATTTATGGAGAGGTTGTTGCCCGTAGCTTTAAAAGAGTTGCTTCCTGTTCATGTATGGAAAGCAATAACAGAAATTAGCCAATTTTTTAAAGACATTTGTTCTTCTTGTTTAAACATTAAAGATGTGCTTCGATTAGAAGAGAATATTGCTGAAGTTATTTGCAAACTTGAGAGGATTTTTCCTCCGTCTTTTTTTAATGTCATGGAGCATTTACCTATCCATTTACCGTATGAGGCAAAAGTCGGGGGTCCAGTTCACTATAGATGGATGTATCCTTTCGAAAGGTATGTGTTCAGTTATATCTCATATTTACTCCATATCAATTTTGTTATACATTATATCTTTTGTTATATATTACATTTATTTTGCTATACATTATATCTAATCTCATATTCGTGTAATAGATTTCTCAATCATTTAAAAAGAAAAGTGGGAAATAAAGCGAGGGTGGAAGGATCTATTTGCAACGCCTATCTCACTGAAGAAATTTCTAACTTCTGTACCTTTTATTTCGAGTCTGATGTCGACACAAAGGCTAGAGATATCGTTCGAAATGCTGCAAGAAATAATTCAGAAGGAGATCCAAATCTTCCTCCATTGTTTTCTACTAACGTGGGCCATGCTAGTACTAGTGGCGAGATAAAATATTTGGATGAAAAGGACTATCAAGTTGCTCATGGCTACGTACTAGCTAATTGTGATTTGCTGAAAGATTACGAAAGGTAAGAAAAATTACAAACATTCTACTAACTTTGGTTAGTTTATCTATATCTGAAAAATTACAAACATTTTACTAACTTGGGTAAGTTTATCTATTTATGAAACTCTTATTGAAAGTCATTCTGTTTTTAAGGTTATTTGAGACAGAGTTGAAAAGTTTACATCCACGGGTACGTCCTAATGAGATATGGAACAAGTTTGCAGACCAATTTTCGGAGTGGTTAAAAAATTATGTAAGACTATTGCTATCGATCCTTAGTATTATATTACCTTACTTTAGGACGTTACATATGTACGATCTTTTAATATTTACTTCGACAATTGTAGGTTACAAAGTCAAAACATATCAAGACAGATATTATTAAGACTCTTGCTATTGGTCCTTACAAATCTGTACGAAAATTTGATCATTACTACATAAATGGTTATAATTTTCATACTTACACATATGGGAAGAACAAGTCCACAATGAACTATGGCGTATGCGTGAAGAGCTTGCAAGGATCAAATTATTATGGTATTCTACAGGAAGTGTTTGAACTCGTTTATAGTGGAGAAACAAGAAGTTATAAGACTATATTGTTTAAATGTGACTGGTTTGCCTCGGGTAATGGTACAAAAGTGCATCCACAGTACAAGTTTGTTGAGGTGAATCACACGAAAAAGTATCCAAAATACGATCCATTTGTTTTGGCTTTTCAAGTTCAGCAGGTATACTATGTGCCTTACCCAAGCCTTAATAAAGATAAAGATTGTTGGTGGGCTGTTTTCCCTGTGAAAGTAAGATCGACAATTGATATTCCCGTAGTACAAATACCATTCCAAGAAGAGGTAATTGATGACCCACCTTTGTTGTCGAATCCTAATGATGGTATGGACAGAGTTGAGGCGTGGGATGGATTTGAAGAACTGGTATTGCTTCATGAAAATGAAAATGATCTTCAAATTCAGATGGAAATGGGTGAGGAAGACGAAGTATTGTCCGACGATGAAACGAGCAAAGACGAGAATGAAAGTGATGACTTTGTAGACAGTTTATCTGATTAAGATCTAATGCCTCGCTTATTAGTTTTTTATGTTTTGGACACTAATTTATGTTACCTTTTTTTATCTACTTTTTTTTATTCATATTTCACATTATTAAAGTATGAGATTGCACTCATCTATGTTCCGTATATCATTTGTGTGATGTTTTCTGTTTTTTAATGAATATGGCTACTTTTTGGAAAGATAGATGGCTGGTCACATGAATAGGCTACGAGGTTCCATGGTTGAACAATCGCTTGAGGAGGAATTGGATGATGAGACTCAAGAGCCGAATCAGCCCCTCAATGTGGAGAATGATGTACAAGAACAATTTGCTAATCTCACTGAGATTTCTGACACTCATGGAAATCCAGCGTCCACTTTAATTCTTTCACCTGATGCACTTTGGTAATATTTATTGTTTCAAACACTCTTGCTTTTATTTACTTCTCAATAATTCTCTATTCTTTAGGTTGTTTGCGACATTTAATTTGCAGGTTCGATGCAAATTCAGTTGTTCAAGTTATAACTGACAGTATTCAATCGTATTACGATGCACCTTACACTTGTTGGAAAAATTCATCAGACATCGCAAAAAATCAATGGTGGAGATTTTTCAGGGTATGAATAATCTATAGAGCGGTGCTGGATATTTTTTACACCTTAAATGTAATATATCTAATACATGTCATTGGTGTTAATTTATTGATGACAGGATAAATTCAAATGAAACGAAAGAGATTCACATGTAGTGAAGGTTGAGTTCAAGAAGAAAGGTGGCATTCGTCTCAAGGACATGGTGAACAAGGCAAACAAGGTGCCCAGTCATAAAACTATTTTTTGGATGTCGACAACAATTAGACACAAAGACTTAAAGAGGTTAAATCTAGTCCGGAATTTAAGAAGAGATCAAAACAATATCTACACAACAGGATGGGTGGACCGAAGGGTGGCACAAAGCATTGTCAAGGTTCGATATCATCTATGCAAATAGCAAAGAAAATGGTAAGTGGAAATGTCTAAACTTAGGCCTAAATTTCATATAAATTACTAGTAAAAGCTTAGTTCTAAAAATTCCTTTACATGTCCAGATGAAAGATAATGGACAATTGCCTACTGCATCTGAACTTTTTGTGAAAACGCATCAAAGGTCAAAAGATAAGTCATTTTGTGATCCCCGAGCAGAAAAGCTACATGTGAGGTTTTTGAATACTTATATTGATAAGTAATTACATATGACCATTTTAAGTTATGTCAATCTGAAAAATATCCTTATACGTGTTGGTTGTAACTGGTTGTGTAGGATGATTACGAGTCTGAGGTTGTTGTGAGTCAAGAAAACGGCGATATTTCTAACTCAATCAAGAATGACATATTCATAAAGAACTCAGGTGGATTTTCTCGTCAAGGAAACGTCTATGGAATTGGAAACAGTGTGAGTCTGTTCTATGACCGTCCAAGTGGGTTGGTTACCAAAGAGCTTGAGGCAAGCAGCCCCTAGTGTAATATCAGTACTTGAGGAACAACTTACAACGACAACCAAAGAGTTGGAAGATACTAAGCAACAACTTGTCGAACAAAGGAAAAAGACGGAAGGACATGCAAATGATTTGGCAAGTCAGAAGAAATTGATTGAGGGACTACATGATGCACTAAATGTGATATCTCAAGAGATGCGTAGGTGTGCTCCCAGCCAGTTTGAAAGCCAACAAACTTAATCGCTACTATATCTAGGTACTCTTATGTCTTAGCTAGTAATTTTTAGTATATTGGAGGCTTCTGCAACTTTTTGCATAGTGCTAAGAAGTTCAACATCCGTACATGCTACTCATCACTTTTTGGTAAAGGAAGAATTTGAAGGGTTCAACAACTTTTTGGTATAATTAAGAATGAATTTGAAGGCTTCAGCAACGTTTTGGATAGCGCTAAGTAATTTAACATTTGTACATGTTAGCTATCTCTTTTTGGTATAAGCATAAGGAAGAATGATTGACTATATATCCTTTGTAATCTGAACTCATGGCTACTATTGTAAATCTTTCTATATATGATATGTATCTTTATTTTGACTATTATTGGTACATTTGTGATTTCATTTATGATCTTGAGTAATACTCTCTACATATTGTACTCATTAATGATGGAGGTCTTTCGTCTTTCTCAAACCTGTACAAGCATTTCAGTTAGCAACCAATTCATGATATATGGTTGCAAAGTTGCGACTAAATAAAAAATTGGTTGCAATTTAGAAACTAATAAATTTGGTTTCTAATTAGCGACTACATAAATTTTTAGTCGTAAACTAGCGACCATGTATATATTTGGTTGCTAAACTGAGTCCATTAAAATTGGTCTCTAATTAGCAACTGTATTAATATTTAGACGCTAACTAGCTACTATATCTTTTAGTTGCTAATAAGAGACTGTTTTTGCGACTAACCATGCTCTGCGACTGAGCCTATAGCATCCAAAGGAAAATAGTCGCAAATTGGTCGCTAAACTGAACTTGCGACCAAATATAGATATTTAGCGACTAACTTTGTTGGTCGCAAATGACCTGTTTCTTTCTGAGTCATCAATGCTTCACCCCATATTATGAGTTTCACCCTTCTTATAAATTTAGTTAAATCACCACAAAATTTAATTCGAGGGCCAGTGAATTCTCGGTCACGTTGATCGGAATGCCAAGTCTTAAATGAGCTATTCTACCACTAGCTATCAGGGTTGCTGCAATTCTGCTGGAAGCAATTGACAACAAAATTTTCCCCTTGCTTCATAAAGCAGCACACAAAGATCGAGAGATGAAGTCTCGTCGGTTCCGACATATCCATAAATAAAGAACACCTCCTCCTCTGTTATTAAAGATAGATGACTATCATTTTCTTCACACAATGACTGCTTGCCTATCATATGAATCCTAAAATAATATATGATCCAAAATAATAACTTTTGCTAAAAAAATGATTCAAAATATATTTAAAACTGACGAAAAGAAAAAAAATGATTCAAAGTAATAACTTTTGCTCAAAAAAGATGTTTATTGACTGAGAGATCCTCTCACACATATGAATCTCATAGTATCTAATAAAAAAATACTCCCTCTTATTATTGGTGTTCTTCCATATTATTTGGGCACAACTCTTAAGAAGAAGAGTAAACAATTCATATTTGCCCTATAGATGGAAAAATGGTTTGAAAAGTTAACAAGTTTAACAAGAGAAAAATGGGAAGAACGGTTAAAAAAATCTTTTCTCAGTTCTCACGATATATTTTGATAAAAATATTCAGCAAATACGAACTTCCAGTATCAAGAGGTAGACTTAATCTGAACAGTTCCCGAAACTATTTAAATAAACTCTAAAAGTTATGCTCAAATTCAAGACGTATTTACAACACTAAACGCGAGACACTTAGACAAAGCTTCAACTTCTATACCATCAATCCTTCACCATATTTCTAATCTCCTTGTCTCCTGCAACCGTTACTAGCCATACACAAAACAATCAACCAAATTAGAGATCAAGGACTTGTCATCATCAAAAAACACAATGCAACAGTAATACCGTCTATTATTTTACGTAATTATCCTTACAAAAATATTTACAAAGTATTCACATATGAATCTATTTTGATAATTTCAAAATCATTTTTTTTTTGGTAACGAGGGAATCCGCAACCGCTATCTTTGGTGCGCTCTGGGGAAACCCTCGAGTATACGTTATAGCCTGCAAACCACACATATCAAGTAAGCCACCTGGGGATGACATGCTCGAAGTCTAGAAGGCATAGCCTCATGTCATAAATAGTCCACAAAATTGCTCTTGAATAGACTTAAGTTCACCCAAATTTTAATCACTAAATCACACCCTTACGGACCCTTACGGACTTCAAAATCAGTTTGTACTACTGTGAAGCAGCGGCGTAGTACGGTACGTTGGTATAAGTTTAATTTTGAGGAGCGTCAATCATGCACCAATTGCACCACTTATCGTTCATGTTTTTCTTTTTGGTCTTAGCACTTGATCGGCTACGTGATGTATTGGAACTTGAACCACCAAACAATCCATAATTCTATTAACATTAACATCGTTTTAATCTCCAAAAATGTACTAATTTGGCATAAAAAAATGTTAGTGTGTCCTTTAAATCCGTAGCATTAAGGGTAACCCTCTATAAATAGGACCCTAACAACACCAATGTTCATCACATCAAACACAAAAAACATCATTAATTTCCTACAATCAAACTACATAATTACTCATTTACCCTTGTGATATGGCACCAACTATTACACATGAACACTCACTTTGGTGGCTTTTTAGTCTACCTGCAATTGTTGCCTTAGATGACATTTCCACTAATGTAGCATATATAGTTACATTTACTTTAGGATTACTCCTTTGTTTTGGACTTTTAACTTGGGCCTTTACACCACCTGGTGGGCCGGCTTGGACTAACGGCCGTAATAGGATGGGCCGAGTTACCATACTCGGCCCAAGAGGCTTGCCTATATTAGGCAGCTTGTTTACTTTAAGCCGCGGCTTGGCTCATCGTACCCTAGCTTGCATGGCTCAAACTCGAGCCAGTCATAAGAAGCTTATGGCGTTGAGCCTAGGCTCTACTCCTTTAGTTGTGACTTCTGACCCTGAGATAGCGCGTGAGATTCTGAGCTCACCTCACTTTGCTGACCGCCCTATTAAACAATCGGCTAAACTACTGATTTTTAGCCGAGCCATTGGGTTCGCCCCTAGTGGGGCCTACTGGCGACTCCTGAGGAGAATAGCCGCGTCCCATTTATTTGCGCCTAAGCGCATTTTAGCCCATGAGCAAGCACGCATGCTCGAGTGTGCCTCCATGATAAATGCAATATTTACCGAGCAAGCTTTGCATGGTGTTGTTTCCATTAGGAAACATCTCCAAGGAGCCTCTCTTAACAATATCATGGGTAGTGTTTTTGGTAAAATATACAATTTAAAACATGAAAATATGAATGAAGAGACTAAAGAGTTGCATGAGCTTGTTAAAGAGGGTTTTGAGTTATTAGGAGCTTTCAATTGGAGTGACCATTTAACTTGGTTAGAGCATGTTTATGATCCTTGTAGAATTGTTGATCGTTGCTCTATGCTCGTTCCTCGAGTTCAGAAGTTGGTGAGTAAAATCATCGACGAACATAGAGAATGTCGAACCAATCAAAATAATTCATCCGAAAAATCAGACTTTGTTGATGTATTGCTCTCTTTGGATGGTGAAGAGAAGCTAGCTGAGGATGACATGATTGCTGTATTATGGGTATGTTTATCAATCAATTTGCATGTTTTATTGGTTTTTCAACTGTTATTATAGTACAATTGTCTCTAATTATATGATTAAACTAACATGGATCTCGGATTTTACAAAAACAGGAAATGATTTTTCGCGGTACAGACACAATTGCACTCACAATCGAATGGATACTAGCGGAGCTAATACTAAATCCTACCATACAAACCAAGCTACAGGCTGAAATTGACAAGGCCGTGGCAAATGGAGCAACACAATCGACCATATCCAAATTACCGTATCTTCAAGCCGTGGTTAAGGAAGTCCTACGACTCCACCCTCCGGGTCCTCTCCTCTCATGGGCTCGTCTGTCCACGGCCGATGTTCACCTTGCCAATGGCATGGTAGTCCCTAAGGGGACTACTACCATGGTCAACATGTGGTCCATAACTCATGATTCAAATGTGTGGGATGAACCATTTTTGTTCAAACCCGAGAGATTTGTTGAGTCTGAGGGTGGTATTGATGTGGACATTAGAGGTAGTGACCTGCGACTTGCCCCTTTTGGAGCAGGTCGTAGAGTCTGCCCTGGAAAGGACTTAGCGCTCACAACTGTGAGTCAATGGGTCGCCATGTTGGTCCACAATTTTAAGTGGACCGAAGATGAGAGTAACCCAATTGATCTAAGCGAAGTTTTGAAGCTCTCGTGTGAAATGAAGAACCCTGTCTCGGCCGTGGCCGTCCAAAGGAAAAGCTTTAGTACAAAAGTCTACTAAAAACATCACCACCACATTTTGTGTTTCTAGGTTACATATACTAAATCATATACTCCTATATGACTACTTGGCAACTAATATATGCCTTGATAGAATACATATGCGTACGTATAAGTTTTAAATTAATTGTGAGTTTCGAGTGTGTTTTATAGTATAATTTTGGAGTTAATGTCTTATGTCTATGTGCTCTTATATATATTCTAAAGATGTAAAACAGTGGTAAAGTGTGTACCCAACAAGAATAAAAGTGATACTATGTTCTGTAATTTCAATACTATATAAATTTGCACCTTGTTTCTACTACTACTACTACTAGTTTACTGTATGAAACTAACGTCTATCCGCGGTATGTTGTAGCTTGTGCATGTACTAAGATACTCAGCATTCCAATTAGTCTTGCTTATAACCGTTGTAAGTTATGAAACATGTTGAACCTATTACGGTAATAGATATCACGAAAACATCTTTCTTGTGAGCTGAATATGATATAGTCGAACATTTAATATCCAAATATTTTTTGCGGAAATAATAGCGAAAACTGAAATTGATTTACCGAGTACTATCTAAACTTTCGTGAGAAAATATAACAAGAACATAAACCAACACATTTAGTAAAATGGATATATTTTGAGCAAATTTTAATCTAGGCGCGGGAGGAGGTTCTACGGTATGATTATTCGAATGCGTCTAGTCTTTATTGGGCATAAATCCTTGCTTAAGAAGAGCACATAGTGAATTTTGTTATCTAATTATTTCGGTTTTTAACGTCCGTCATTTATAACCAAGTACGGAGTATCATTTCTTATCCTTCGTTGTTTATTCATCATCAAATGAAACCTGTAACCGCAACTAAACCCGCGAACTGGGTTGGTCAAACATGCTAAATATAATGTGAAAGTGACATATATATAATGCAAGCAGCATCAAGGAAACAGAAATGATTAAAATGGCTAAGTTACCTCAAGAAGAATGGGAATTGCCATGTGTCGTGCCGTGTGCTCAAACCCCTAATCTAGGAACTACCTAGGCCCGACTTTGTGCCCTTCGTGTTGTACGTTGTCGTGTTTCTTCAATCCAAATGCCTCGACTACGCTAGTTTTGTTTGAAGGATTTAGAAAATATGGGACATTTGGATTTGAAGCGTGGGAGTAATATTTTAATTTTGAGGCCAATGGTTCAAACAGTGACCCCTTTTTTTCTTCAAGATGATCCGCTATTTATGACATTAGAAGGGCAGCACGGCAGTCCAGGCTTGTCGAGTAAAAGTGGCTGAATAAGTGAATGGTCGGTCGCCAAAAGGTATCCATGTCAACAATATGATCACAGATTTCCAAACTATGTCGTATTATGCCAAGGCAACACCAACAGTTAATAAATATGGCCATCCGGGTCTATCCCTTCCTAGTCGTCCTATTGTCAGAGACTCAGAACAAGGGATGAATGCTAAACATACAGAGAAATGGCTTCTTGATTGTGAAAATACCATCTACTTACTCTAGAGTGCTGATTAACAGTTCGATGTTAAAATTTATTAGCCGCCAAAACTTGGGCATCTAGCCTTTATCTGACCCACTTACCTTGTGGTCTTCTCAAATGGGCATAATGAAGATCTAACTTCGAGGTTAGTGGCGGAAATGCCTGACTTCAGTGAAAAGTAGTGACACGCCATACTTGTTGCAACAATCTATAGCATCCTGATCTCTAATGCTGCCTCCAGGCTCGGCTATCACACTTACACCACTTTGACAAGCCTCTTCAACTGCATCATTCCAAGCTGTACACAACACGATCAGCAAGAGTTACTACATTGGTTCTCATAATCATACCACAGAAACTTGTACCGAACAATCTCAGTTATCTCACCCTTCACATGTGAGACTTACACATCAACATGACCACAAGTCAGGAATCTATAAGAGACTTGGGTAGGCCTAACACGTAATACGGTTTCATACAAGACTCACTATCATCAAAGTTAGATTAGGTTTGACTTCGTTAGGGAAAAGAGTCAAAAGGCGAGAGAAGGACCATGGACTTCAAATTCTAGAAAAATGGATGTATGTACAACTTTAACATTCAAGCTGAGGCTGGAAATTATCTTCTTTAAAAAAAAAAAAAGATCCAGCGAATAGTTAAATTCAATTGTATTATAAAGAAATGAAACAAAGATCTGCAATTACCAAATGGGAAGAAGGCGTCACTCGCCAAGGCTGCACCCTTAACTTCCTCTCCTGCTTTCTTCATAGCAAGCCTCAAACTTTCAACGCGGTTTGGCTGCCCACTCCCCATGCCTAGCATACATTTGTTCTGCCAGAAGTATCAAATTGAAAGGCAAATTAGGCACATCAACCAGTATACTTTCAAGCTGTCGAGCAATTCTTTTCATATTAGTTGAATAGTTGTAAGGAAGCAGCATAATTCATTCAACGAAACAAACTTTATTCCAAATTAAAATACTCATCTAAATTGAACCCAGAGTACTTGGAGACTCTGCAGAGGAGCAATAAAAAATGCATCTATTCAAGAGATGTCTATCAATACAAAGAAATAAATGATTGGGTTTTCACCTTGGCAATTACAATGGCATTGCTCTTTACATGCTTTACACAAAGCCACGCAAATTGTGCACTACTAAGCTCTTCTTCTGTTGACTTTTTCTCGGAGACAGCTTTGAAGTTGATATTCTCAGGCGTCAAATCATCAGACTCTTGAGCTAACCAACCACCACCAACTTGTCGCAAAGAAAGTTTTCCTTTGTCATTCTTCTTTGCCTCCAGAATCCTCAAGGTCTTTGACTTTCCACGGAGAACTTCCAGCCCTTTTTCTGAATACTTGGGGGCAACCACGATTTCGTAGAACATTCGAGTCTCACCGTCTGTAGGGCTTCTGAATTCCCTAATTTCTTTTGCAAGGGCCTTGAAAGTAGCAAAGTATAACGGCAAATACAATATGTTAAAAACAACTCGTATGATGATAAACATGATTTTGGAATTCAGAATGTTCACAACCACATGTTAAAAAAAATCAGAAATTTAGATTGGTAGAGAGTGTTTCCAAAAAGTTCCTGAAGCAAAAGCTTTCAAAATGCACGTAAGTGTAGCAGTCAAAAATATACGGCTAGTCTTCTGCTCTCCACCCTTCATGCCAAGGGCTTAAGTGCAGTCACTAGATATTATCACGAATCCTGGTCACAGGTTACTAACGTCATTTTTCAAGTAAAAGACTTCACAATCCAAGTGATTACCTCGTCAACTTCAACATTGAAGGCTACAATACCACCAAAAGCACTAACTGGGTCCCCTTTGACAGCTAGTCGGTATGCTTCTAGAATATCATCACGTGACGCTACTCCACAGGGGTTTGTATGCTTCACAACCACACATGTAGGGTCCTCAAATTCAGAAACACAATTCCACGCAGCATCGGCATCTAAGTAATTATTATATGACATCTCCTGCAGAATACATAATCAGGTCAATGTTAATAGATGGTGAACTGATTATGAGATAACAATCACTCAGAAAATTATTGATGCTACGGTAAGTTAACACAAGTGTCATCTGCTACCTTCTAATAAAAGGGACAAAATAAGGGAGGTCTACCGAAGTCAAATGTCTAAAAGATAGGATTAACTCGCTAACTCGGACCACTAACCCAATCCAAGGACGTGGTTATTGTGATTTCATTCCATAGATCGATACCCAAGTCCAACAACTGCCGCTAATTATGTGCCATTAGTTTTGTTGTATACTTATGTGATTATTTGATTTAGAAGATGTATATGATTACCTTTCCATGGTGTTGAACAGCTGTAGCAATACCACCAGCATTAACCTCAGCAAGACTTTTATCCACATAAAATGCTGCCTTCTGATGAGGATTCTCTCCATAACGAAGAGAGCTTTTAAGAGACAAAGGTACAGTGAAGCTCGGAGGGAACTTGTCTATCATGAAAATGAAAAAGGAATTAGTCTAACTCGAAATACCGATAGAAAAGAATATACAAGTCATGAGATAGGTAACAAGGTACTTGCATGTGGAGATACGTAGTGTTTGTGGTACATGAGTAAGAGTTTTAAGGACATAATAGCACAAATTGCAAAGATACATACACTATCAAAATTAATTAAACGAAGCAGCAGAATTAGAAGATTATTTCAACACAAACTGCATAAAAAGATACCAACCCACAGTTACGTGCATAAGTAATGAACTGTACATCACCAGATAATACCTTCTCCATTCTGATTCCATAACCACTCTGATATTGCAGAATCATATGCAGCCACGTGTTGAAATGCCTTCCAAGCAAGCTTCCGACGGAACTGCTGGTCATCCTTCTGTTCTTTAAGATATTCTAAGAGAGGGGTGTAGTCTTGTGGATCAACCACCACCAAGACATCATTATGGTTCTGTTTCACATGCAAGTTATCACGATGATTTTTAAAAAGTCACCACCTTGGAAAACTGATAAAAGTATGAGACTTAAGCTATATATATACATGAAACAGCTAGGACTTTAGAAGCATATAAATCCATTCTAGATACTGAAAAAAAGATAAGTTCAAACAACTAAATGGTCGGAACAAATGCACAAGATTAGATAGATAAAGACAGTCAACATGGGAAGCATTACAAACGATGGACCGGCATCATATTGACTATTTTTGTATCCACACACACCCTAACTGTCCATAAGATTCAGACTACCAGACCAATTGGCATCATATTAACTATTTCCATACTTTGTATGAGCTTGCTATGAATTTCAAGAATTAAGGCAGAAGTTGGATTAACAATACTCATTAACTGATCAGATGTTAGACACTGAGAAGAAAGATACTGTGTTATTAGCAGAGATAGAATCATGGAAACTCAAAGCTTGAATAAATATTGAGCACCCATGATAGTATGCAAATAGTTTTTGTTTGTAGGCAATCTGAACGGTAATTTCATTCCAAAAAGTATTATCAAACATTATTTATGTTTATATGGATGAGAAACCAAACATGAAGACACAGGGTTAGACTGAAGAGACAGAGATCTGAGGCTCCCAAAAATAGACGTATAGTAAACTACACAAAACTGAGACAGCTACACCTTGAGCAAATACAGATTCCACCATTAGTGTACAATTAGCTATTACTCAGCAGAAACATGCACAATGCATTTCCATTGCACCTATCTACCACCACGAATGTATATCAGCAAATCAGTGCTTGTTATGTATACCGCCGCAACTACACCTGTTTGATGTATAGGACCACAACTACACCTATTTGATGTGCTTACAGCACTGGGTTATTCCAGATTTTGTTGTACTCTAACTATTCTTTACCAATTTTCTACCGTATTAATTTTACCAGTAGGTAACAAAATATTAAGAGCAGAGACTACCTTTGCAGCAGCTCTGATCATGGTAGGTCCACCAATGTCAATATTCTCAATACCTTCTTCAAATGTAGCTCCGCTGGCTGAAGTAACTTTATCATAGAACGGGTACAAATTAACTATAACAATATCAAAAACACCTGTGCAACAAGCTTGATTAGATAGTTTCTAAATGAACAGTGGAAAGAAATAGCCAACAATAAGTCTATGTAATTAGTTACGTTCAATAACTCACCGATTCCATGTTGCTCCAGAGCTTCCATGTGATGCTTCAAGTCCCTTTTAGCAAGGATGCCCCCATGTATACGTGGGTGCAAAGTCTTCACACGACCATCAAGCTGGAAAAGGATAGCTATTAATATCGGATGATCAGATATTGACACTTGGAAACATTGCTTGTTACTCTTCTAATATGTCTTTTATGAGTGACTCACAATCAGTTGCGTATGCCATACTTATTCAACAAGAAATGAGCATCGTCAATTGAAATTTTAGTCACAAAATTTTGACAATTGTGCAACACGATAAAAGCTTACCATTTCAGGAAACTCCGTTAGCTTCTCCACTTTAGTCACAGATACACCCGCATTTTCTAGAGCAGTTGCAGTCCCTCCAGTTGAAACAATTGTGTACCTGAAAAAGTTATTTATCATCAAATCATGACAATTCGATAATTCACTAACTGAGGCTAAATCACAGACACGGAAACAAAACTCGACAGAAAAGCGCGCACTCATAAGAAAAAATCAACAATCTCCCAATACTGCAAACTGTAGAGTCCAGGAATCTTCCTAGGTCTTAGCTAATTACCTTGAAACATTAACTCACGGACTTGAAACATTTGAACATTTTAAAAATAAAAATAAGAAGATTAGTACTCTCTTCGTCGCGGTCATTTATTTACCTTTGCTTTTGGCACAAAGATTAAGGAGAAGGGAGGGAACCATTTGTGGTTAGTGGTATTGGATGACATGTGGACAATAGTCTCATTGGGTGATCGAATAACGCATTAGAATCATGCCTAATACAGAAAGGTAAACAAATGAATGAGACGCCAAAATATGGAAATGGTAAACAAATGACCGGGACGGAAGGAGTATATCTCTATCAAAATTGAGAATGAACGGTGCATGATACCCTTGACATATTAATGGGGGACCTTGAAAAGACTGAGCCAAGATATAGTTGCAAACGAGAAATACTAGAAACAAGGATAATCACTTAATTTACTAAACAAAAGTTCCAAACTATCCTAGTAGATGAACTGATTCACTAATGAGAAAACAAAATCAAATCAGAAACTGAGCTTCTTGAAATAACGGTCATGGCAGCGCTTAACAAAAAAAAAGTATGTATATGCAAACTCACCCCAGACTCTCCAATCCCGTCGCAAGAGTTAGCAAATCAGTCTTATTAGATACTGAAAGCAACGCCTTTTTGATACCTGAACCTAACGACAAAGTAACTAATAGCTCAACATGTATCCAAATAAATCGAAAACATATCCTTGAACATCAAAATAACTTCAGTTTCAGAATTACAATCACGCTATTTAGAGATTACAACTGACCTGAAGAAGACGAAGAATCTGATACAATGGTATCGGACACTCCAGACATTGCTGAAACTCGACACGGTTTAGACCTTGAATTTAAAGATAACGAACTAACTCTAATGTCAGGTGATCCTATTGCCAGAACCTGCGACTAACACCGCCTTATTAGTCGCTAAATAGGTTGGGGTTGGTTAACATCAACTTAAACTCCGTCTAATTCACATATACCTTATAATGATGAAGTAATTATTGAAATACAAGCCTCCATTCATAAATAAATAAATAAATAAATAAATAAATAAATACTGGGTAGAAAAGTATTGACTGACCGAATGTTGAGTAGAGAGTTTAGAAGAGGCGAAGGAGCGGAGCAAAGAGGAGCGATTAATTAAGGAGGTAGAGGAAGTAGCTCTACACGATACACTCGCCAAAGACATCTATGCATAAAACAATGATTAAGCAATTTAATTAAGTAGAGTGTATTATACATAAACTCAATGTAGAGTATATAGGGGTTTAAAGAAAAACATTTGAGATTTATGAATGAAGGGAGAAGAAAGATACCTGAGTTGAAGGAGAGGCAGAGGTGAAGAAAGGGAATGAATGTTGTAGTGTTGGAAAAACACTAGACTGCTTAACTGCGGACTGCGGACTGCTGCCGCAACTCCTTACTCCTTTATATGGCTATGGACTAGGACAAATTCTCATTTCCGTTTTAAGGCTTAAGCGGGTTAAATAATGACCCATTTTTATAGATAGGACAAACTTTTTGTCATTTCCTAGACATTTTATTTCTGTTTTATTCAAACAAGTGGGATATTATTTAACCAATTTTAACTTAAGACGGATATACGGTCCTACGAGAGACTTGTTAATGGATTAGAGCTAATCGGAGTTTATTCTTCGACCAAAATGAGTTGAGATGGCGTCACTGGCTAGTACTATAGGTTCGTAACTGGTATCCAATTTTGATATTAGCCTCGGTCATTCAATGTGAATGTGTACAGGACTATTAGAATGATGGGACTATATGAGTTCGTCTAGGCTCATTCGTGTGGCTGAGGTTGGTTCGTGTAAATCACTTGAGTCAGCTAAAGTCGGTTTGTGTTTTCTACACGACCTTTGTGGGGGGGAGTTCTTCGATTTCTTCCGGAGCCAAGATCCTGTAAAAGGTTCTTTCGTGCCTCCGTGGGCCGGACGGAGATTGGCCCTCGAGTGCTGGATTAGGTCCCAATTTTTGTTTTCTTATTGTGTTTGTCTCGTCGAAACAAGTGATTTGGAAAAAAGTTAAGGTCGTTTTAAAGTTTATTTTGTTCTCAACCGTCAATTTTCTCTCCTAATTTAATTCGATGTTATTAAGTACTTTGTATCATTTAATAACATATTAAAAAAATTGTTAAATCAAAGTCACTTTTGTTAATTCAATAATTTTGTACTGATATATGAATCATCTCAACCAAAACTTTTAGGTGATGGTTGATGTCCAACTATCAACTATTATAACTTTATATCGTATTATGCCCTCTCATTTGGATACTCATTGGCTTGAAGAGTGGTTACTTCGTGAGATATTAGAGGTTGTCAACATTTGAACTCGTGACATTTGGTCACACTGGCTTGTATACCATAATATATAAACCATGTCAACAAAAGCCTTAATGTGATGGTTGAGGTCCAACTATATTTATATCTATCAAGTGGCACAAGCTTTAAATCAAGTGATATATGACTCCAATTTATCGTACTATCATTCATTCTATCGTAGATGTCAATTACAATTCAGTTATCTATATCACTTTGAAGACATTACATGTGTAACAGTGTAAGTGTGTAACAATCTAATTTCACAAAAAAAAGGTTGGATTTTGTAATCTTTTTTATACTAGTTTTAAACCCGTGCAAATTGCACGGGTATGCTTTTTCAAATTTGTTATTATAAAAAAATGTAGAATATTCATGGTTAAATATTATATTGGTTAATTATCTTTTCTTAAAATAATTATCTCATAATAATGTTTTAAAATAAATTACGTAGTTGTTTGTTCAATAACTTTAAACTGCAAATGTAAATATTGAGTTATATAAAGGTCATATTTAAGATTTTAGATTCGAATTATAAATTTCATTTGTAATTAGCATAAATGATATGTTATCTAAGGTCGATGGTCAAGCGGATGTAGTACGATATGTCCTCTTGTTAGGTAAATTGAAGTTCCTTCTTTCTATTATAAGTGGGGCAAGTTCAAAAAGCACGACTTATTATATAAGATGAAACAAAATTATTTGAACGAAAATTAAGACAAAATTGGTGAAATAGCACAGGTGTTATACTCCCATACCCATGCGAATTGTTAAACCCATTTTTCATGTTGTCTAGCCCATGCATAGGACTCGTGTTGACCTATTTTTCATTTAATTTAAAATTTAAATTTTGACTCGTTCATATTTAAGATGATTCAATCAACTTATATCTAAAATTAATCCATAAGAATTGCAATTATTCCCATAATTTTACATCGTCCATCACAAAACCTATTACTCGCTCATTCGCCCGCCGCTATTTGAAGATAAGTTCAAAATCCATCTTTAACTCACTTCTACAAATGCCTATACTTATCATCATCACTTCTTGTGACGTTGATCTTAGAAAGCAACTAATTAACTCTATGGCTCAATCACGTCTAGGGATGGCAACGAGCCGGATCTGGACCGGGTGCAGTAGAATCCGGATCCAGATCTACATGATACATAGAAGATCCATACCCGGTCCATATCCAACGGGTCTAAATTCTTCAGATCCATATCCGACCCTATGGATCTGGAACGGATACGGGTCTATCCACGGGTCCACTTTTTTAAGACTTTTTTTGTCATAACCTCTCTTCACCCTGTGTTTGTGTCCCTCTCATGTGAGCAACAGTAATCAGAGCCCACTTGCTTTGCTTCATTCTCCTCCACACACTTTCCTGTTCTTCCTTCTTTTTGGTGCCACCATTCCCCATCTTTAGTCTATACCGTCTCTATTCCTTCACCAATTTCCCAGATCATCCTTCTCCTCCCTCATCAACTCACATTTCTACTCCCTCATCAACATGCCCGCACCGACCCAACCACAATCTATACAACCATAACTCTCTATCGACCATACCCACTATGGAACCACCGCCAAAGCGCTACATTTGACCCTTCACTTCAATAGACCGAGGTACCACCACCCACCATTCGAGATTCCAGCATAAGTCGACCATAGCCCTCAAAATTGCCACCTACCACCCAACCCAACTCACCAAACGACAACACATCAGATCGTCTTACCATTCTCATGACGCCCTTGACCACCAAATCTGAGATGAACGAGAAGCTAGACTAGCCGCGACATAGACGACAATGTGGATCGCTCGTTGAGTGAAGTGGATTGTTGAAATGGTAGTAGGAGTGGACGAAGAAGGCGACATCATGGTGGTGGTTCATGAGGTGTTGAGGACTATGAGGAGAGTGGTTGAGAAGAGGCGTCTGGCGTCCGACAAATGGGGGAAAGATATGGAATTTTGAGAAGGGAGGGTTGGTTTGAGAAGTTGAGGATGATATATGACATAATTAGGTTAATTTGTGGGTGGGATACTCGGTTTGGTGTGTATACTGCTTATTTTGTTTGAAAACGTTTTTTTTGTTTTTTTGTATTAATGTTAAAAACGGGTCCTAGGGTAGGATCCGGGTCTAGACAATCAAATCCATATCCAAACCCGTTTTCAAACCAGTGGATCCGGATCCGATCCATATCCACATGATCCAAAATATTGGGATCTTATCCTACCCATTAGGGTCGGGTCCAGCGGATCTGGACCGGATCCA